>JAAAKG020133345.1:0-14194 GCA_010014905.2 Druon quercuslanigerum
GAAAAGATTTTTTTAAATTTTTTAATTTTTAAAAAACTCCAGGGGGTCAAAACCCCCCCCCCCCCCCCCCCGCTACCACTTTGGTTCAGAACTTGGATAACATTTAGTTTGGTTAAAAATTCTACTATTTGGTTCAAAAAATTATTATTTTGTTTCATGTGTAACTATTTTGTTCAAAAGTTGAAAATTCAAGAATTCCATTTTTAGAAAATTTATCTTCTTGATTGTGATTCATCATTTAATTTGAAAATTCATCTTTTTAGTTGAAAATAAAACTGTTGGGTTTAAAATGAACTATTTTGTTAAAAATTTGTCTTTTAATAGAAAATTCATCTTTTATAGTAGAAAAGTCATCGTTCTTGTTTAAAAATTCATTTCTCTTGGTTGAAAATAAACTTTTTTTTACTTGGGAATTCAACTATTTGGTTGCTAGTGCAATATGTGCTTACAGATTAATTTTGCTGATGTTGAAAATTCATCTTTTGGGGTTTAAACATTAATCTGTCTTGTTAACTAATATTTCTTAGTTGAAAATTCAACTATTTCCTTGAAAATAAAATATATGACAGTCAAGACCAACCCACGACTTTCAGTTAAAAAAGTATAACAACTGCCACTTGACATAATATGAATGAAGTTGTGTAAAAACTAATTTTGGATCCGCAAAAGTGGATTTTACTGGATTTTACTGGATTTTGCTTTTCCCAAGGGTTTTACTGAGAATTGTCATATGTAGTTTTTTTGTAACAAAAAAATGTCTGAATGTTACACGTATCATATGTTAAAATAGTACGAGCATAGCTTTTGTTGTAAAGCTTACTGAAATTTATGTAATTAAAGAATTTGCAGGTAGCTTAACAATTTACGCACATGAGAATAGCATAGTTTTTTCTGCAAACCTTGCAAGAATTTGCAATAATTCATAAAATACTTTTTGTAAGCTTTATAGATAAATCCATGCTGACATCACTCTGTGAGATTATCAGACTCCTTTTTTCTCCGAAACTTTTATACGCAGTATATATTTTTTCACTTGCTGACGCAGGTAATCTTCTATCCACATCCTCTGCAGAAGATAAATAAAATATTACTGAAATAAGTATGAATTTAAAGAATTTCAAGAGATTTTACTAGATTAAATCATGGATTTTATAAATTTTCAAGGGATTAAGACTCCAAGAAATTTAACGGGATATAAAATTTGTATAACATTTCAAAAGAAATTCGTAGGATTTTAGAGATTTTAAAAAGTTATCTAGGAGGTCAATAATATTTTAAGATTTCAGGGGATTTCAAAAAGATATCAAAGGAATTCAATAGATTTTAAAGAGTTTAAAATATGTTATGCTATTTTACAAGATTCCAAGAATTTGACATATTACAAGAGATTTTAAATGATTTCAAACATATCCAAGGATAGCAACGGCTTTTATAGTATTTGAAATATTTCCGAGCTTGCAAAAGATTTCGAAACTTGCCAAAAGATTTTAGAAAATTTGAAATAAGTTCTATATCCCAAGTTTTAAGGCATTTAAAAAATGTCAAAGAATTTTAAAGATTATATGGTGCATTTCAAAAGATTCCGATTTATTTTATGGGATTTCAAATATTTTCGTAGGATTATGATACATTTTTCAAAGATTTAAAATGAGTTCGTAAGCTTTCAAAGATTTTTACGGTATGTACATAAATTTAAGAGTTTTACAGTATTTGAAGGATTTATAGAATTTAAAAAGAAATTAAAAGTTTCCATAAGATTATAACGAATTTCTCTACGTTTCAAGAGATAAAAGAAATATTGGAGAGTTTTCCAGAGATTTCAGGAGAATTCGAGGCTGTTTAATAGATTGCAGTGGATTTTAACACAAAAAGCGATTCTTACTTTTGCTGCGTGCTATTTTTTGCAGGTCTTACTTCAGCCGTTTCCGAGGCATCTTCATGTAATTTTCTTTTGTTTAAAAACTACGCTTAGAACCTTTTTGAATAAAAAAATCTGCTTCTTAATTGAAAATCAATATGGGACTCCAAATGATCCCACATTTTTTCTGCAAACGGATTTCAAAGTCTACATGAGTTTTTAATTAAAGCATTTTAAGGTATTACAGATTTGACACATTTCGTGGGATTTCAGGTTACTTTAAAAAATGCTAAGGGATTGAACGAGATTATAAAATTTCTAAGAGGGTTTTCAAAGAATTTCGTATGCTTTCAGAAAACTTCCAAGGATTTTAAAACGTATTCAGGATATCAATGATATTTAAAAGCTTTTAAGGGACTAGTAAGATTAAAAAAAAACTATAAAATTGCAAGAGATTTCCATGAAATTTAAGAAATTTTAAGGGATTTAAAAATTTTAATGAGTTTTGCAGGAATTTTTATAGAATCTCAACAGATCTCACTTTACACAGATAGTTTAGGGATTTTTAAAGGATTTTAACGAATTTTAAAGCTTTTAGGGTATTTTAAAAACTTTGAAAGGATTTCAAAAATTTTATGGAAAATTTAAATTGCATACTAGATTACAACAAAAATTGACCCCTCGATGTAATATTTAAAAAATGCCATGACACCATTTTGTAATTATCTTCTAAAATATAAGCTACTATTGACACTATTTTGAATTTCTTAAATAATTCCAAAGCCTATAATCACCATGTAAATTAGTCTGATTAAAAAAATATATTTTCGAATCCGAACAAGTAACTTTTAATCTAAAGAATGTGGAATATTTCTTTAACGATAACTTTTAATTTCCTTTGAGATTTTATGAATTCTTTAAATATTGTAAAATTCCTTGACTTCCCTAGAAATTTTGTAAATACCGTGAAAATTCCTTGAAATTTTACGAAATCATTTTTTATTCCTGATAAATTTATTATAATCCTAGGAAATTCTTTTTAATCTCATACAATTCATCGAAATCTTCTAAATCGTACTATATTCTTTAAAATCCTTTAAAAGAAAAGATAATATATTATTGTAAAATGTTCTTTTTTTGTCCTTTATGCTTCACCGTAATGATGGATAGGGTTTACATATCGGCAAGATTTTTGTTTAACTGTAGGTCATGACGATGCGAGTGACACATGTACACAAAGATTTATGCTCGTAAATCTCGGTCAAATACAACCACGAGAATGTTATATTGCAAACATATTTTTTGGACTTCCATTGGATATCTTGTTTAATTAATGACTGATCTGTATGCAATTTTTTGGAATGAATAAAAAATCATTGAAAAACAATTCTTTCATTAGTTTTTTCTGATGATTGAGAAAAACGCTGCAGGTAAAATCCCCTAAAATAGTTTAAAAAGTTGAAGGTCCTATCAAATCCTTTGAATCTTGTGGCAGTTTATGAAATTCCTTAAAATCTTTTTAAATCACATTAAATTCGTTGACCTCCCTTAAAATTTTTGATATCCCTTGAAATTCTTCAGGGTTTTTTAAAAATTCTCAGAATCTTTCAAATCATTTGCATTTTTTATTCCTTCATATCAATTAAAATCCTTAAAATTAAAATATAATCCTTGGAATACTTTAAAATCCGTGTAAAACTTTAGAAATCTTACAAAATTCTTTGAAGTGCCTTGAAACTTGTTATATCTTTTGAAATCTTTTGGAATCCCTTGAAACCTTTGGAAAACATCAAAATACGTTTTAAAAAGTAGGTATTAATAATTTTAAATCCCTTAAACATAAATTAAATTAAACTTATCCATTAAACTTCTCTTAAAAAACGTGTAAAACCCTAAAAATCTTTGAAATCCTTTGCAATCTTTTGAGTCGCTATACGGAGAGAAATTTCAAGAGATTGATTAACGAGACTGCTCTTTGATATCCAGGAAGTTGACAACACCAACTTTAAATTTTAAAAACGGATCTTGTGCTACATTGTGCTAGGTTTGTGCCGTAAAGGATTTTTTTTAAATATGAAAATTTGACCCAAAAATAAAAAAAAAAACATGTTTTTACCATCTTTAAACAATATTTTAAAAAAATAGGAATTTCGAAAATCTGAAACTTATGCTGGGTTATGCTAGGCTAGCACAAAAAATAATTTTCATGATAATTTTCACTGGCATTAAATATTTGCTCAAAAAAACCGGAGTTTCAAAACTTGGAACGCATTCTTTACTCAAAATTTCCAAAAATACGAATTTTGAAAATCTGAAACTTGTGCTCGGTTGTGATAGGCTAGCACAACAAATAACTCTCATGTTAATTTTCACTGGCCTTAATATTTTCCCCAAAATTCAGATTTTCGAAATTCGTATTTTTGAAAATTTTAGATGAAGAATGCGTTCCAAGTTTTAAAAAGCGTTTTTTTTTTAATATTATTGCTAGTGAAATTTGATATAAGAGTTATTTGTTGTGCTAGCCTAGCACAACCCAGCACAAGTTTCATATTTTTAAATTCAGGAATGGCAAGGCAGATTTTTTTCAAATCGGTTTTTTTTTAAATCGTCAGAGATATCAAAATTTGATTTGCGGCACAAATTTGTGCCTCTTTCATATTACCTAGCACAAGATTTGTTTTTTCGAAAAATCAACTGGCAAGGCTGAAGTAAATAATTTTTTTTTTTGGGTCAAATTTTGATTTTATCCAAAAACAATTTACGGCACAAAACAGCACAAACCTAGCACAATTCTGCAAAAGTTTCATTTTTTGAAAATTTAAAGTTGGCGTTGCCAACTTCCTGGACATTTCTCCTTGACTTTATTCTAGATTTGGCGCAAGAACAAATATCAATTAATCGGAAATATTTGAAATTCTTTTAAAACATTCAAAATCGTTTAAAATGTTTAGAAATTCCTTGAAATCCGTGGAAATATTTCTAAATATCTTCAAAACCGATATAAATGTCTGGAATTGCCATAAAATCCTTTTAAAATCCTTCAAATATGTGGAAGTTCCTCGAGGTAAGATGAAATTCTTTAGAATCGCTTAAAATTACCTAGCATATTTAGAAATCTTTCAAATCCCATAATCATTGAGTTTGTTAATTCTATCTCACTTTTCGCAGATTATTTCCGAAATTTCGTCAATATCCGATGAATTTTTCACGTATCTAAAACCTACTATCTGTCCAAAAAATGTAGATACCTCGATTTTTGTCCAGATTTTAGTGAAAATCTAAGCAGATAAAAATTCTAAAAATATGGGACAAAATTTACGTCACAGGTTTTGCCTATACTTATGCAGAGTTTTGAAAGTTTCAATTGATTAGCGATTATTTCCTGGCGAGTGAAAAAAAAAGAATACTCAATTTTGAATGACTGATTAAACATGAAAATGAATTACAAAAAATCTGAAGAAAATGCATGAATTTCTTTCATCTTTCCTGTGCTTAATGGTTTCATTTAGAGCTAAAAATAATCGTTTTTTTTATTAGATTAATATAAAAAGAGTAGGGAGATATCACCTCTGCTACTAAAGAACGTACGGAGATAACTCTTAAAGCAAATTACACATTTCTGTCTGCTGAAAATGGTTTTAGTAGTGTCAGTGAACGAAAATTTGCACTTAGATGTTTAAATAATTATTTCCTTCTTGGAAAAAAATCAAAGAGCTTTACGATCATTGAAGTAACCGTACTCATACTCGGAGTGAGTATGAGTCTCCTGTTATGAGTGTGGATGATTTATTAATTCTTAAGCTGTTTGTATTTTTCTAAGAAGAACATAATTTCTTTCAAATTTAAGCGCAAGTTTTTGCTCATTGACACTATATAAACAATTTTCAGAAACCAAAAATGTGCAGATTTTTTGTAATGTATTTTAAGGGAGTAAAAGCTATTCAATTTTAAGTACTGGGTATAAAATGATCGTAAGATAATTATACTTTTTAACCTTTCACTCATAAGGAAATAATTCGGCCCTTCAAACCAGAAAAAACGTAACTACATTGTGGATGAATCCCCTGTGAACCTAACTAAAAATTGGCATGGCAGAGGAATCATCCAAATTGTAGTTACGACCCATGTTTTTTAATTTTTTTCGTCCGGAGATTTTCAGTATAATTTTTTGGAGAGATAGTAAATTGGTTCAATTAAGAATCTATGTCAGTGAGTTTGACATGTCATTACAATTTGTAGGCCACAGAGTTTAACATTTGACAATCTTTTGATCGACTTAATTATTATCGCCGTTTCTCTTTATGAATGTCACTATTGCGTGTTTATCTCGCATCTTTCGAACAAAGTGTGCGTAATTCACCCTCTGTTTGGCTATTATTCCTAAATGATCTTAAAGTTAAAGCAGTTACGGAATGTGCGTGCAAATGTGCTTGCATACAATGTCGTTTCGCGTCTCACTTCACGACCAAAAAGTCATGATTTGGCAAAACGCCATAAGACATTCGGCTCAACCAGCGAGTCCCCGCTCTTTCCATTGTAACTACTGCAAACTGTCGCCGCTTTCTTAGCTACACGAATTTTAGGACGCGGAAAATAGGTCATTCGCTAATTCATTTGTTTTCGCAAGACTCACTTTTCGTAATCTACGGATTTTCGAAAATTCTCACAAATAAAACAAGACAAAAATTATATTTCTCATTGTGAAAGTGCAACAAACTTTTTATAACAATTTTATAATCAAGGCCGGTGTTCAACACTAGAGTGGTTCAAATTTATACCTGTAAAAATTCGACTTTTGATTTTTGGTGATTGATTCACCTCCCCCCCACCATTTTTTTGTTTTCCGGAAAAAGAAATTCTGTATTTTTTTTAATTGTTCAACATTAACCTGTGTCCCCAGGGCTTTCAAAATTAACATGAGGGCACGGATTATTGTTGACCGATTTGTAAAAAGTACGGAAATTATTTTTCCGGAAATCGAACAAATTGGAAGTGATCATTCCTTATTTACAAAAGCTTCAGAAACTTTTTTCTATTTTTGTTTTAAAGCTTAATAATTCTATTTTAATCTACGTACAATACTAGATAATTTTACATTAATTAATTTTTTCCCATTCCCCTCTCCCATGTAAAAAGTCGTAACATAATTGATTGCACTCCCCCTCCGCCTATATAAACAGTTAAAAGAACTTCTAAATAATAAATCAAAGCTGTCATCTTTACTATTCACAATTTAAGAATTTTCAATTAAAAATCCATAAAATTTAGTCTTTTAAAAATACTTTATTTTAAACTGCAAACATTCCAAATTAATGAACCTTCAATTGTTAATCTTAAAAATAAATAATTTTGAATTTAAACTCATTAAAATCCAACAATTTTTCATTCTAAATCATCCAAGTTAAACTAAATATTCAAAAAAAAGAACATCCATACCAAAGTTTAAAGTATAAATCTTAAAGGTGGAATAATTTTCAATTCAATATTTTCAAAATTCAAGTTTTAAACATTTTCAATTACAAATCCTGACGATTTACATTTCAAACTTTTTCAATTTAGAAGAGTAAGATCAGAAAAGTCGGGACTACAACGCTGGAAACAGTTGAAAACTACAATATCTAACAAATGAAAACTATAGCCATTGTGCACGATTACATGCCATCTTGTAGCTCAGTTTGATAGTTAGGCATTTTCTATGTTATACATATTATAAATTTTTTAAATAATTTATAAGATGTATAACATAGAAAATGCCTAACTATCCAATCTTCAAAACTGAATTATAAAAAAAAAACATTCAAAATCATATCACCTTTCTAAATTATACACATTGAGAATTGAAGAAACTTCATGCTATAGACCCATTTAAAAAAATGTTAATTATTTCACAATTTTCAAATATAAACAATTAAAATTAAAGAAGTTGGTGAATTTTAAATTCCAAATATGTTCCAAATTAATCAGTGTCGAAAATGGGAAACATCGAAAAGATTCAGAATTCCAGAAGTACCCAGAAAAATATTCGTATGCAATTAAAAAAAACTGTTTTCTTAACATATATTTTTTATTTTACCAAAAATAACTTCAATATAAATAAAATCATCGATAGTTAAAGAAAAATTGGTATTCGGACAAAAAAAACATTTCTTTAAGCCAAATAAATTTCTTTGATTACGATATAAAATCCCAAATTCACTTGCTGCTTTCTTCTTGTCTTCTTATTCTTGTTAGGATAAGATCACATTTATTTAAATAAAAGTATTCTCTATACATATTATATAGTGAAAGCCGTTTTAAATTAAAATGAAAACTGTATGAAAACCGATGTAGATATTTTAATGTTTATTTAAATTTTTAATCACTAATTATATTTTATAGTACATAAAGAATGATTGCGATCATAATGAACACTAATTAAAATGTAATCAAACGAGATTATACATTTTTCTCTAATCTTTTATCAAATCACTAAACTTTATATTTTTAGCAACAAGGTTAAAATTCTTTGCTAAAGGTTTCAAATAGTTTAACTTTCTCCTCAATCTGTCGTCAAATCTAGAAAAATAGATGACCAAAATCTGAGAGTGTATTTAGTCAATAGCACAAAACCAAAGACATGTAATTTTTATTTAATTTGCAGATAGCATTGATTTCAAAATTTGTAAAAAATTGTTTCTTTCATTTGATATTTATCTGGAGATTATGGAAAAAATGACTGAACTGCAATGTTATATTATAATTTAGGATACATGGATTTTCTAGATGACTGATTTGTTAAAAATAGTACGCAACATAACCTCATAAAAATTGTTTAAAAAAATGTTTTTAACAATAAAAGTGGTTCATTTTCATTCAAATGTCCTGAACATTAACAATTTTTTCATACAAAATATAACTTCGATGTAGCATCTACATCAAATATTAATATTGAACTGTTTTCAAAAAGCTTTTATGAGAAATATGATAGTTTTCGCGAAGCAATTTTCATTTTTACCATATATTTACACTATTTGTTATTATCAATAATAATTTTGTTATTTTAGCTGACCTTTTTCCTTGCAATATCAATGCTCAGATAATATGAAAACTGTTAGAGTAAACAAGCACTTACTAAAGTAAGAAACATTTATAGTTGTTTATTTATTTAATGTTTTGCTTATAAGAATTGATAATTTAATTACTAACTTAAAATATTGATAAACTATCAGTATTAACTTGTTTTCGGTAGAAGTTATTGCAAAAATCGACATTTTCTACGAATAAATGTTCCTTTGGGACATTAGTTAAATATACAGTCAAGCCTCAATTTAGTGATCCTCCATTGTATGACAAAACAGGAGCGTTGCAGTAAGGCACTGGGCCCTAATGGCCTAGCTGTGCAAAAGCGTCATGAGGTGCCAAAAGTTAAGTCGAAGTGGGAGGAACAAGCGAATAAGCATGATGGCGACCTCCTGTCGACCAGCTACTGGCTGATACCTACTAAAGCCGATGGGACTGATCGGATTATTTCGCGCGACGAAACCAGCCTGACACTGACAACAGTGCCATCTGACACGCGAATATATTTCGAGAAATACTATCGCCAATTCATTTGAATCAAAAATGTTATACTACGGTTAAAAATTAAATATTAATCATAACAGTTCTTGTTAATATTTAAATAAAAATCCATTTTTTTTTATAGCAGTGTGGCATTGAGACACTGCGAGAGAGGCTGAGGAGGGGGGTGTGATAAATTTCAGACATCGGAGTCCCACTGCAGTGTTTTGCATTTCAAGCGGTCAAGTGTTGAATTGAGAATAGTGAAAACTGTGGTTTTCGTGGACAGTTAATCTAATATTTATAAAATGAAGGGATTTTCTATAACGTAACTTCTTTGTATGTCTGGTTATTAAACTGCGGTGTACATCACAAGATATATTTTCGAAAGTGCGTGCTTCCTACTTGATGTTTCGGCGTTCGATGTTTTGGTGAAAATATTTGTGTTTTTGGATACTGCTGTCTTCGAATGGTTTAGAAAATCGACAGGCAGGGGTGATTCAGTATCTGGACCGATTATTCGAGAGAACACTCTTTTTAAAGAGATGCTCAACGGCCTGCTAACTTTTTAATGCGTAAGCTGTAAACACATTTATTTACACGTGTAACAGCAAAATTTCTACATTATTTCCGTTAAATATTTAGTTTAATCTTGTCTCAGTATTAGAAAAAAAAATTTCAAAATATTTTTTACCACGCACTAAAATCCACCAGAAACGGTTCATACGCTCCTGCCGGAGAGCCTGGATTTTAGGTTACCGTCAGTCTAAAAATTGACATTAAATCCAGGTTTGGATGTATATTTATTGTAATCGTTTATAATATCAGTGTTTTCAACATTTGCGCAGTACACTAAATTAGTTGTTTGTATAAATTTTTTATAACAATTAATTTTTACATTCAATTAATTCTTTATGTTTATTAAGCACATATGGATGAAATCTGATCAGCCTGATATGAAATATCTAAACTTTCAATTAAATTAATGATTTAAAAAATAAAAAATTTCTCAGATTAGTTCAAACTTCCATCAGTAACATCAATGTTTAACAACGACGTTCAACTTTCATCCAAGCAATGATATTTCCAAGAAAATAAGATTAATTTTGAATGACAAACTTTAATGTTCAATTTTTAAGTAAAAGCGTTTGATTTTCAGATAAAAGTGGATTAGTTAAATTGTCAATTTACAAAAATTAATTTTTAATTGAAGCAAATAAGACTTTCCAAACAAAAGTTAAATCGTCAACCAAAGAGTAGAGTTTTTAACCAAAAATATAATGCATATTAGACTTTAAAATTAAAAAGAATTAACTTTAAACGAAAAATGATTCGTTTTTCTTATTGGGTTCTACAGGGGGTTCTACAGGGGAAAAGGAGGGAATAGGGAAAATATTGTGATGTCTGTATTTAGATGCTTTATTTGTAATATAAAATCTATAATTTTAATTGGTTTCAATCGTTTAAAAAATGGTTATTCGCATTTATATTTTCCATGTGTGATGGAAAATAACCCCTCTTCTTGTGACGTATTTTCTCATCTGCCCCTGAGATATCTGCTTCAATATTTTTGTAATATTTCCTAAATGTATCCATTTTTCAGCTGCTTTCAAAATGCAGCTTGCATTGCAAATGGAAAGCAACTGTGCACTTTCGAGACAAAAATTTATAGGTTGCTATAAATTCATAAATAGCAATGTACCTTAATGCGGCACTCGTGAACCTCGAGGAGTAGTTCTCGATAAGCTACTGTGCGCGAAAGATAGGACACATGTGCAAAATGGAAAAAGGAGATTGTAAGAAAAATAGTTTCAAAAGATCAAAAGCGAATGAGATCTAATAAGATTGACCCATTTATCTCACGACCACACCCTGTGAACGTAACCTCTCGTTCTATTAAAATGGTGTAATGTAATGTAATCTATATTTTATCTGAACTTCTCTTAAAACCCCTTTCAAGTTCTTTAATTCAGTTTTCATTCTGTTCAGGATCTCAAAATCAACTTATTTCTCACTCCATTATTAAAATTGAGCTTATATAATATATTTTTATGTCATAAGTAATTTTTTTGTGAATTTATTTGGCGGTCATTAAAAATAACGTAAGAAGATTTGGGCTAGAAAATTGAATCAAATCTTACAGTTTCTTATAAAATAACAAAGAAGTTCAACTTTCAACCATGCAGTTAAATTTGCAACACAGAAAAGGTTTATATTTTAAATAAAAAAACAATTGAGTTAAACAAAAAATACCAATTTTCAACCAAATAGTTCTATCTTCAGCCAAAACATATTCGTTTTCAAACAACCAGTTCCCCCTGTAAGCCAAAAAATTAAATTTATACCAAAAGAGATAAATTTTTGACAAAAGTTTTTTTTTTAACGAAAAAGATAAAGGTTCTACCAAGGAAATTAATTTCCTACCAGAAAAGATGAATTCTGAATAAAACACATATATTTTTAAATAGATAGTCTTAATTTTAAAAAAGACGAACTTTTAAGAAATTACATCACCTTTCACACAAATTGAATTTTTAACTGAAATAGATCAACTTTTAACACAAAGTCGAATTGTTTAATTTGCACTTTAGAACATTAAAGTTTAATTTAAAAAACTAATTTTCTACTAAAAAGTTGGATTTTCTACCCGAAAATATAAATTTTTACACAAATACTTACATTTTAGGTTTAAAAACATTAATTGTCAACAAAGTAGATCAGTTGTCAACCAAAGAGGTGAATTTTCAAATGAAAAAGATAAATTTTCAACAAAAGTTGAATTTTTAATCAAGAATGTAAATTTTTTACTAGGAAGGTCAAATTTTTTGCAACAAAATGAATTCTTAACAAAATACATCAATCTTTAACAGCAGTTTAATTTTCAACCAAAAAGGTACATTTTCTACCAAAAAAGACGAATCTTTAACAAATTACATGCACTTTAAAACAAATTGAATTTATTAACTAAAAAATATCGGCTTGCAACCAAATGTGGGATAGTTAAATTTGTATTCAAAAAAATTAATTATTAATAAAAAAGCGAAGATTTTCAAGAAAGCAGTTCAATTTTCAAGCAAATAGTTCAATTGTATGTTAAGAGAATTCATAAAAAACGAATTTTCAATAAATTAATTCAATTATTAACCAGGGCGATTAATTTTCTAAAAAAAAAAAGAAATTTTCAACATATTACATTCATGGTCAACTAAATTGAAAAACAATAGTTTTCAATAAAAAAAAACAATTTTCTATAAAAAAAAGTTGAATTTACTACGAGATAGTTTAATTTTCTATCCAATAGTTAATTTTTCAAGACAATAGAACGAATATTCCATAAAAACAGTCGAATTTTTCACTCGCAAACTGGAAATTTCAACAAAAAAGTTGATTTGCAAGAAAACTGTTTAATTATTAACCAAATAATCAATTTTCAGTTTAAAAAATTAATTTATAAGAAAAAAATATGAATCCTAAACAGAGTAGTTCAATTTGTAACTAAAAAATGAATTCATAAGAAAGTTGATCAACTTTCAACAAAAGTTTAGAATTTTCAACAACATTGTTTTATTCAAGAAAGAAACAACATTGCAAGAAAATGGTCACGTAATGTTTAGACGGTCCCCTTATTGTCTAAAGTATCCCATTAATTAAATAAAAAATACTCGTAATTTTTGTTGGTCTTTCAACAAATTCTAACTTGATAAAAAATGATTTTTCTTAAAATATGATTTTATGACAAAAAAGTTATTGTATGATTTTCACTGTACAAAAACAAAAGTGTTTATGTAATGCATGTGTCTCAATTTATAAATAGAATTTTATTTTTATTTCTTATCCAAAACTGTACGCCTAAAAATTCTAAATCATTTTTGAACCTGTAGGGAACATTTTTAATTTTTCAAACTTTAAAAACTTGTTCCCAACGCCTTATATTATTTTAGGCTCTTTTTTATTATTACATTTCAAAAAATTTTACGTGACATTTCTTGAAGCTTCTCCCCTCCACCATTATAACAGAACCCGCCACCACCATAATGTAGGGACGACTCTTTCATAAAATACTAGTTTAAACTAAAATGTTAAATTTTATCACATCCGATTTATTTGGATTTTGATAAGAAAATTTTTACTCATTGCAAGTTTAACAAAACGTGGTGTTTTCAGAAATTTAATATCTTGTTATGTTATTCACAAAATATGATCCTTTCCTAAGCTTTTCCAGAAAATTCGATAATTACTCTTATCTGCAATATCCCCTCTAAATGAAAGAATTGAATTATTTTTAAATAACGGGTTTTCATTTTTTCTTTTCATAATTTGAATTATTTTCTCGTACCTTTAATTTATTTATAGAATATTATTCTTGAGTACAATATGTGGAAAACAAAGAAAAGCATTAAATATTGATTGATAATAAAATTACGGAAATGTTACTGAAATTATCATTATTACAAATTACATTAAATTGAATTAAATTATTATTATTTCTCATCGTTTTTAATAAAAAAATATATTATTTCTCTAAAGTTAGGCAAATTGAGAAAAACCTATATTGGCCATTTCTTTAAAAAAATATTAACCCTCTTTTTTCTTTTCTATTGATATTTATGTCTCTAATGATCCGGAAAGTGAGATAGTTTGGAAATCTATTTTTTAATGATTGAACCTTTTTCATGTTCCTTTGCATAAAATTATTCTTGAAAAAATTAATTATTTTCCTATCTCAAAATACAAAATTTTAAAGAGAGACACTAAACAAGAGATTCTTTTCCAATCTATAGGTTTTGCTTATAAATA
>JAAAKG020133346.1:0-14194 GCA_010014905.2 Druon quercuslanigerum
TTTTTATAAATTTCATTTTTTGAATTTCGAAATTTTGATATCACAAGACGTTTGGACAAAACTTTTTCGCGTTTTCGGGCGCTCGGACCCTTTTCGTTTCTGGCCACTCAATTTTCATCATGGCCGTACTGGACAAGCCTTTTAGAAATTTCTAATTTGGACCTCGAATTCGTATTCATCGACCCGATTTAAAGAAATGTTTGATTGCCATATTGGATTAGCTATTTCGAAACTTCGAATTTTGACCTTGAATTCGTATTCAGCGCCTAAATAATCCCCTGGTACGAATTTTCATCCAAATCCTCACTCATTTGATTTTTCAAAATTTTTGGTCCACATATTGGATCACCAATTTCGGAAATTTGATTTTTGACCTTGAATTCATATGCAGCGATTCAAATAACCCCCTAATACCAATTTTCATTCAAATCCGTAAACTCAATGGATTAAAAAAAACTTTAGTCCCATATTGGATTAGCCATTTAGAAATGTTGAATTTTGACCTTGAAATCGTATTTAATGAGCCAAATAATCCCTTCTTATAACTTTTTAATGAAATCCATCTAGCAGAACAAATCGTTTCGGTAAGAAAAGTTATGAGTAAATAATATTATAATTAATTATTTAAACAATTCGCAAATTCTTCAAACAAATATAAGTCTTCCTGTCTTTCAATAAATGACTAATTGTCAGTTTAAAATTAAAAAAGTTTCTTACTTAGTAGAAAAAAATTGAATGGAATGATCGGCCTGAGGCGCACCATACATTCTATTGTTACTAATTGATAACACTTTAATAAGTGATAGCAGTATTTACAAAGAACTCTGAAATTTGTAATAGTAACATCCATTTGCGCAGTACCCTCACAACAAAATCATATGCTTGGCATATCTCTAGGATATCTCGGCAGGATATGGGATATCCTGAAAAATTCCCCAAAAATCTCCCGGGATATCCGTGGCATATTTCAAGGATATCGGGATTTTCGCCCCATCCTACATTCAGTCAATGTCCTGTGTTAAATATATACGATTTCAGCGATGGAATCCAATATTTCTGAAATTAAAATAATTTAAAATGTGTAGAATGCCTAAAAATATCAAGTTTCACAAACATTCGTTTGACAAAAAACCACTTTGTTCAAATTTCGAATATTCCGTATATTCAGTATAATTAGCAAAAAATTATTAACGCGAATAATTTTCATACCCAATAACAGCCTACTTAGAATAAAAGACAAGACATTTTCTAATAATATAAAAGTTGGCTGTTATTTGATTTGGGAAATCTAAATTGCGCAGTTTAGAGATCGGACTTTTCCACGGCAAAATCAGTTTTTATGATAAGAAAACAATCAAACTAATATGTACCGCGTTGGTTTGTATAATATAAATTAACAATTGATTATAATTTGGGAGGATTATTCGAGAAATTGTTGACTTTTGTTAAAGTGACACTTATTACTGCGCGACAGTTTTCGCACATTGACAGCCATATGATGGAATTTACCCGAAAGTGTCTTTAGAGGGGACTTTACCATTATTGTATTTTATAATGTTGTACTTTGTATAAAATCTCTGAAAAATACCTAATATCGTTTAATTATTTCTTATTTTATTGATATGATTGAATATAAATCTAATTGGCAGTAGATATATCTGAATTTCCAGTAATATACTCAATATTATAGAATTATGGGATATCTTGGGACAATCCTTGGCTTATAAATTTGGGATATTAATGGGATATCCTAAGGATATTCTGAGATATCCTGGGGACATTCCAGGGGTATCGAGCTTTCCACGCTTTACGATATTATTTTCGATATCCCTATAATCTGCCCCGCCGATATCTCAAGCTATGAGGGTTATTATACTCTCACCCAGGGAAAATTGTGTAGCACGTATTTCACATAAGAAAAATAGACGTTGTTTTAAATTTTTTTCTAATATATAAAATAATACTATAGACTAATAATTAGGTGTTGCCATAAAATATGTAAATAATTTATTATTGTTTTTAGCAATTTTTCTTTTAAAATAAAATCGGTAAATCACGGTTTGTTAAAAAATGTTCCATTTTTTGTCCATTTTTTTCATTCTTAAATAATGCTAACAAACATAATTGTTGAAAGAATCATTATGTTGAATAATATTTTCATAGAATAATGGTAGAAAAAAGCAGTTGTTTCAAACATTTTACACTTTTTTTCCAATTTTCAATTAGAGTGAGTTAAAGAATTTTTTCACAATTTATTACTGTTGTTAATAATATTCAAATTCAACGGTGTCAGAAAGTTGCAATTTTCATGAAATTTTCAATCATTCTTTTCTTCTCACTTGAAGTGATTTATTAGTTAATTCAATTTAGTGAAAATAATTATTTAAACCAATTACACAGGCCCATAAAAAAGTGGTCTGCACGAAACTCACGGATTTATATATATATATATAAGGCCTATATTCATAAAATTCAAGGGATTCATGAAAGTTAAGGAATTCACAGAAATTGCTGAATTCAAGGAATTCATATAACGACCGGCATTCGCGGTTTTCATGGAATGCAAGGAATTCGTAGAATTCATGGAATTCACTAAAGTCAAAGAATGTAAGGAATTCACGGAGTTCAAGGAAGTCAGGCAATTCACGGAATTCATAACATTCACAGAATTCATGGAATTAAAGGAATTTACGCAATTCATGGGATTAACGGAATTTTTAGGAATTCATGACATTCAAGCAATTCACGGCCTTCAATGAATTCTACGAATTCTACAAATTCCTTTAATTCCTTGAATTTCGTCAATTCCTTGAATTACTTGAATCCTGCGAACTATTTTGATTCCGTAAATTATTTGTACTCATTCAATTTTAGGAATTCCATATATTCTTAGTATTCCACGAATTTCGTGAATTGCGTGAATTCCACGAATCCCATGAATTTCTTAAATTCCATCAATTGTGTGAGCTTCGTAAATCCCTTGAATTTTTTCAATTGCATGAATTCTATGAATTCTGCAAATTCCAAGAATTACGAGAATTTCAAGAATTCCAGAAATTCCGAGAATTCCATTAATTCAAAGAATTCTTCGAATTTAACGGATTTCGTAAATTCTGCGAATTTAGTTAATTTCGCACGTTACATGAATTTCCTGAATTCCTTGAATTCCATAAATTCCGCGATTATATTCAATTCCGTTAATTTCTCGAATTCCATTAATTCCTTGAATTTCATGAATTCCGTGAATTCCATAAACTCAATGAATGCTGTTAATTTTGCTAATCCAGCGAATTCTTAGAATGCTATGAATGCCTTGCATTCCATTAATGGCGGGAATTCCATGAGGTCCTTAAATTCCGTAAATTTTTTTAATTCCATGAATTCCATGAATTTCGCAAATTCCTTTAATTCCATGAATTCCGAAAGCTCCGCGAATTTCGTTACTTGAATTTCATGAATTCCCTAAATTTCTTGAAATGCGAAAATTCTGCGAATTACATGAATTCCGTCTATTTAACCAATTCCGTTAATTTCACGAATTCCATGAATTCCATAAATTTCATGAATTCCGGAAATTTCTTGAATTGCGTGACATCCATAAATTCCGTGACATCCATCAATTTCGCGAATTCCATGAATTTCATGAATTCTTTGGATTCGATGAATTCCGTGAATTCCTTGTGCACAATTTTCTTCTTACAATCGCTCTAACACATGTAATGGAATGCTGGACATAGTTGCTTATAAGCAATTTATTACTGTTCAGAACTATTTTCTCCTACATAAGTGCTAAAAAGCTGTGTCTTTTCTGCATTTTAAGCTTTTTGTCGACTTTGAAGTCAATGAGGTTTTGAATTTTTTTCATGCGGTTGCTGCCTTTTTCATAAAATATTTAGGTTAGCCTCAACAAGAATAAGTTTTCAAATAGTTTTTTAAATTTTTTTAAAAGGAAAGGATGGAATATTTAGAAGTAGGTAGGATGATTTGGTATTTACACGATTTATAACAGTTTTATTTTTAATTACAACAAAAAGTTTATTGAAAAACGTAAAAAATTTTGGATTGCAAATATTTTAATATAAGCTTCAACAAACCAAGTTCTCTTCAGAAAATTCTTAATCTCTGACGATAATATAAATATATAAAGATTAAAAAGACCTTAAACAAAGAATTAATTGATATAACATCTCGCGGAACAATTTTTAATTTTTTATAGAAATTGTTACTGATAATCACTCTTACAAAAATGTGAAGTATCCCGATTAGAACAAATTTTGTTCCATAAAAATTAGAATATTTTTTAAGTACATGAAAATTCCGTGGTATTTTGAATTAAATGATAACAAATGTTTATTGTTATTTTAACATAGAAACAGTTAATACAAATCTCTTTCACGAAATTTTGAAGCAGCTTCAGTGCTTTTGTACTTCAGCAAATATAATGAAACATATATTTGTTTTAGGAATATCTTCAAAAATTGAGATGATAAGGGAAAACTAAAATAGCTTAATCACACATTCCGAAATACTTGAAAAAATTGTTTTATAACAATTACGATTATTATTGTTTTATAAAAATTGTGACTAATAATTACGCTTACGATTACGCATTTACATCGAAAACACATTGGTTTCGACATAAATTACAATGTTTGGCTATTTCTTATTGTAGTATGTGCATAATAATTAAAACATAGTACAGTCAATTTATTTGCATTGTGATAGTACTCTTGCGTTGGTTTAAGATGATGATTTCGTGAAAAATCTTGATCTTCTCATACTCATAATAAATAAATAAATGAAAATGCAAATATCTCTGACGTAGGTGTTTTTTGAAATTTAGCGCACTTCAATTAAAAAAAAAAATAATCCGGATAAGGTAAATGCACTAGTAATCGTCACCTTAAGCCAAATTGGAAAAAAAATGCTTTTAACTGCATTTAAAACTTAATTTTTATTATCACAAAGGTCTTAACCGATTAAATTAGATATAGAAAAACTGAATTTTGATTACTTAACATGATATTTGATTGGAGACAAATTTTTATTCGCGATTCAAATTCAAATTTTGCAAGTGCGTTAGTTATCGTCAGGCACATAACCAAGTAAACATGAGCAAAATATACTAATTTGATTGAAGAATATTGAAACTGACCTAAAATCACAAGTTTTATCACACGCGGCATGAGCGAATATTGCAATACAAAAAATACTGGGCCATATGACGATAACTAATGCGGAGACGATAACCAGTGCATCTACCTTATATTCTTTTTATGCATTTAACAATTATATTATTACTGCAAATATTAACAGGTTTTCATGAAACTTTTTTTCACTTTTTTAAAAATATATGAATAAAATAATTCTGCTAATTAAAATCGAATCAGTCCGCGCCTTCATAATTTTAGTTTCTGTAACTAGCCTGAGTCTCATTTGCATTTTGTTTGATTGTTAAACAAAATAGACTGTTCAAAATTAGTTGCAATTTTTTCATCTAGTTCCGCCCAGAATAATTCTAGAAAACTAATTCAAATTAAACTTCGACAGTTCCCCGGTAAAAAGGCTTGCATTGAAAAGTATTTAAAAGTTGTCTGTTCAGTGGTGATGTGACAATTCTTGAATCCTTTTTCATATTGTTTTTATCCACGCGTTTTGACACAACACATAGAAAAACAGTGGGATCATTTTCATTGCAGCTCCTTTGTTATGATCTCGAAATGAGATATTTGTTTCTCAAAGTGAGAATACTTCAAGTGGAAAACTGTACTGTGAACAAAGCTAAATTCTCGTTCTCCGGTGTCTCATATTTTTTAGCAATTGAAAACAACGCCCAATCGGCGTACTTTTGAGGATCGACGTTTTTCTGTGCATAGCAGTAGAAGTTATCTCTTAAACTTAAAGATTTTTCTGAATACTTTTAGAAACCGTAAATCAACCATTAAGTAGAACATAGGTTATACGCAATATATTATGATGGCGTAAAAAGCGGTTAAAAATACAGCATTGGTCATTTTACATTGTCAAGATTGATTGCTACTCAGGCAGCTGTGATAAAAACTAATTTTTTGTCCGACCCTCCTTGAAAACGCGCTATTTCATGCACGTGAAAACGGCGTAATGTGGCCACTTCCAGCCCAGTGGCCTTCGAACATGTCTCAGTAAAAGTTAAATTCTACAATACGAGAACTCCCAAATACTAGTCTGGTCTACTGCAATTACTATATGACACTAAACTTCATATATATTTGGGTATTAGGCCGGTTATTTAAAAGTTTGCAGTATTTTTCAAAGTGCAATAATGCTTTCCCCATTTTTATAGCATTAAGGAGTTTTGAAACAAAGTTACTTAAAAAATATACCAGAAACTCGTATTATTTTCTAATACAGACCTATAATAGTGCTGCTGTCATACTTTTTCTGAGCATTTGTATCGACAGGATTAGTTTTTTATACGTTTAGGCCACAATTAACACCATGCACGATCCGATAATATGAAACATTGCATCCTAATCTACTTACTGCTACACTAAGAGGTCCCCCCAGAACAGTGGCTCATTCCGCCCCATATGATACTTTTTATTCAAATCAAAATTTCACCTATTTCAGTTTTACAGTTATGTAAAAATCTGTTGAAAATTTAAAGTTTAATAAATAAGCTATCTAAATAACCACTTGAAAACATCTAATATGTGATTTTGTGTGATTATTGAACGTTCTAAACAAATGCAAAATAGCAGAATAAAGGTCTTAAAACCTTTTATTTCGTTTTTGCAAATTTATGCAACATTAAGAGTAAATTTTTTTAAAAAGAAGTTTGATAACGTTCTTCCTGATATTAATACAAAAAAAATTACAAAAGAAGTTATAGCCTACGGGAAAATTGAGTGGCTCATCTTACCCCCTAGGCTCATTTCGCCCCACCCTACACTATTATTTATCCGTCTTTTTATACTACCAGGATCCAACATGTTTCAAAGTCAGTTAGGCGTTCTTATCAGGAAAATTTTAAAAGGAAACTAATAGGGAATATTTGTATGTTATACTCATATTAATTAAAAAATATAACTGAATTTGAGCTTGCTTAGTAGGGAAATATTAACATTTGCGGATATATTATATTTTTAAGAAACTATTGTACATTTAAAGAAAAATGAAACTTGCATTAGCATCTCAATCAAACAATCTTCAGAATTTATTTCACTGACAATCAGTTTGAAGTATCTGATGAAAACAAGATTAAGAAAGCTTCAATTTCAATCAATACTGAAAACTTATCCTTTCGATGTTTTTATCCTTCTAAATCCTGTAAACGATTAAAACTTTTATCTAAAATTATTCTCAACAATAACATCGGAAGAAAATAACATTCCCTTCTTCTGAATATATTCACTGATTTTAAAAGACGACTTTCTAGTTCAAGGTCACAGTATATACTGTAACACATTTCTCATGTCACCCGAAGCTTCAAAAAACAAGGAAAGCAGCGTTAACGAGCAGAGATTGTAAAAGACAAGTATTAAATAATTAATTCAAAGTCTGTCCTAATAATCACATATTTATTCTTTTTGGTAATTTTCTTTTCAAGAACATGCTCTTATTTTTTATTTTATAATTAACATTTTACAAATTTATTTTGATTCAATGTCTTTAGAAACATCGAAGATTATTTTTATAATTATTAAAGTCAAACTCGTAAATAATTTAAACATAATCAGGCTATATAAAGCATATTGTGCCACTTATACAAGGTATACTACAGAAAGACTTAAATTAATGCCAATAAGGCATACAAGAAACTCCCTTCTGTAAACCATACTTTTGGTAGGCACCAAAATGCCATTATGTAACTTTTTATTTTAAATACATTATTATTAATAATAAGAAATTAATTTTTCTAAAATGTTCGTAAAGAGCAGAAGACTATTTTTAATAATTACATCGATATTAAAAAGAGTTATATATTTTCTTAATGAATTAATTTTGTGTAACAAAAAGGATATCGGTCTCTAATGAGCCGTTTTACAATGTTATTCAGAAACATATTTTTCTCATTTTAACTTTTTTTTTACAAATAGGTTACACCAATTAACTCTCTTAAGTATTTAAGTCAAAAAAATATTTTTTTAATGAACATTCTTCTTTCTAAGTCTTCTTGTGCAATTTTCTTGTACAGTTGTACTGTTTTAAGTTTATGGTTTGAAAACAAATTTGCTTTCATATATTTTACAAATCTTTCTAACCCAAATATTTTTTCATGCTTTTTAACATTCTTATTTGAACATTGAGATAGAATACGTCATCAGTAATGTTTATTTAAGAATATGTATTTATATTTATTTGTTGACTTTATTAAGTTATTACATAAACGTGTTTAATAAATTATTTTTTACAAACTTTTGCGAACCGATAACGTCAATCAGAGGCCGTAGTTAGCTTGAGAGAAATAGCATTTCAACAATGAAGATCCCGGGTACACATTTTTTGAAAGGCTGCCTCTAGTCGCCCCGAAAAATTCGGGGAGTTGGAAAAGGGGATCGGCCAACCATGCTTACGAAAGATATCTTACTACTCATTGCGAATTTTGGGACGTGATACTTCGTTTTTAAATTATACTCTTATTATTAGCGTGATTAAAGCATATACTCTCATATTCTGCCATACCAAATTTTTATAATGCAGACGATAAAAGTATTTTCGTAAGACTCACAAATCCCTATTCTGGCGTTAAGCAAGAGTTGCGTGACAAAATAGAGATGTGCGGAGGGGAATTTCATACAAGAAATGTGCGATGAAGGGTGCTAGCGGATTGATAAACGCTTAAAACGAAATATTTTAGATACTAATGGGCCTATGTTTAGTGGATTTGGCTGGGGTAAAATCTTCCTATGAACTTATCAGTCAGTTTGAGTGTTTATGTCTGAATCGTAACAAATGATGACTTTGTGATTCTCTGTACCTGGGGTGATTCCTAGAGAAATTGATAAGCGATCCATGTCGGAGCGGTGGTTTGAATGAGCATTTGTTTAAATATAAGTAACATGCGATAACACACTATATAAATTCTTGATCCCTGTAGTATAAGGAGTCCAGAACAAAACGAGTTACGCTCACCGTGAAAAGGATTTGGCTTAATGGTATAATAATGATAATCATCATGCAGTAGAATTTACTAATTTTTCAGTCAAAATATGTTTAATCAATTGAGTCAATAAAATTTGTACTGATTTAAATTTAAAGTCTACATCACCAATTATGATGAAAAGTAAATAATATTAGAAGAATGCAAGAAAAGTTTTTCATGACTACAATTGTACTATCACAAAATTGATCAAAACGAAAATAGCATTAATACAATATTTTCAGTAAATAATGTTTGTATTTCAAAATGTTTCACACAAAAAACATAAATGTTTAAATTAAAAGTCTGTTGAAAATAGCAACGAGTGTAACGTAAAACGCTCATGCGTTACATTACTGTTATATCTATAAAAAGGCCCATCTTCCGTACGCATATGGACAGATACACTATGCCTAAAAACAATTTGCCGGGGCAATTTTGCAGTTGATACTGAGAACAATGCATTCAAAGTCGGCTATTACGAGGTCCAGAAACTACAGGTTTAACCTTATTAGGCTGAGGAGGATATTCGCCGAAATGTTTTTTATACAAATTGTAAGCTGCATTAACTTTCTCTTGTGGAGGTTGAGGAAAATTGCCATAATATTTTTGATACAGGGCTTCATGCGCTGCTTGATCTAAGGATTTAGTGGCCGGAAATGCTTGGGGCACTGGAGTTAGCTGATTGTTATGGATATTTGGATTATTTTGTTGAAACCCAGGTATATTTTCGTGATTTACTTGTGGATCAGGATTTGGAAATATAGGTACTCCTGGTGGACCTTCGTAACGTCGCATACCTGATGATATTTCTGAAAAAGGTAAAAGCGTAGTAGCATTTATGCAAATTCTCATAAATTAAATTTCCAGATAAAATATCTGAACCCTGAAAGCTGACAAGAAAATAAATTGTTACCGTAGAAAATCAGCTGGAAAAACAAAGTACTTAGATTTATTCTTAGTCAAAATTTAAAATAATAATAATTATTATGATTATACTTACTAATATAATTGCACAAAAGCATGATGACCAGAACACCAGCACAGAAAATGAGTTTCATTTTCTGTTTATGTAAAGACAAAACTGATTATTTTAGAATTTCGTAGATGGCAACTAATGACCGTGGAAACCCACTCGCTAATATATAGACTAGCTGTTTATGGACGGAGGTAGAGAGTGGAGTGCAAAAATAGTTTCTGATATTTACTCTATCTGTGTGCTTTTCTTCAATGTGGCTTTTTACGATCTTACGAAATTCTGCCTGTGATAATAAATTTTTGATAACATCAGTTTGAGGTATCATAAACGTTATTTTTCAAAAACGTCATTTTAATTTTCATTGTGAAAACCGGAAGAATATTTATATTCACACTGATTTCGATCTTGAACGGGTGGGTGGTACTATGTTAGTACGTCCTAGCCCCCAACTGGGGTTCCCTAAAAAAAACTTTTATTTTTTCAATGTGTATATATACTTTATTACTTGTTCTTCGCTTAACCAAGTTTTTCATCATCAGTCACAGACTGAGTCAAGTACCTAATGAGATAAGGATGTTATAAATCAATTTAATACCATGCTTTAAATCTTTTGCGATGATTTTGTTCTGGATACAAAATTAGGAGCATGGTGTAGAATGCACATATATACACACATATATACCGGTAGACGTGGCTCATTTGGCGAGGAAGAGAGTAATGTGAGGAAGGAGGTATATATGTTTTTTAGATTGATATAGAATCCACGTGTTATTTATTTAAATACACGTTCGTTCTGCAATACTGCTCCGAAAGAAGTTGCTGATCAATCTCTTTAGCGATCACCCCAAGTGAACAGTCTCATAAAGTCGTCATGTGAGGTTCCCCACTTAGGTCCATTAATAACCAAGGTCTTTTGTTTCAGGTGTCATTCACTCTGTTGACACCTGTTTTGTTAGTCCCTCATCTTTCATTCTCTCAACATGCCTAAACCATTTTAGCCAATTTCTTTCACATATGTCAACTATTGTCTTTCTCCACTCCACTTTCCTTAAAGATTATCTCGTTACTCACTTTGTCCATCAGTGTTTTCCCGCATGTTATGCGCAGGGATATCATGGCAGTCGCGTTAATTTTACTCTTATTCTTTTATTTATAGGTCTATGTTTCGCTGCCGTAGAGCACAGTCGGTACAAATATAGAATTATTTTTGGCCATTTTAGCTTTATTTGATATGTTTTTCTTCTGATTATGGATCATGCTCTACCGACAACCTTTGTACCATCGTTTACGCATATTATTTTCTAACTCTTTCCTTCAAACATCATATTTTTGGTTTTATTTACGTATGTTAATTTTGAGGTCCATGGTCTTTATACTTGTATTAAGTTTGTTCAACATTCTTTGAAAGTCTTAGGTTGATTCTCCCATAACAACCTTATCAACTGCGAACGCTAACCCACGCACCCTAACTGTCACGAGATCCTCACCTTTTCCATCGAAGAGGGCCATTCTGAAGCACTTGTCCATGAATATTTTCAATATCTATGAAGATATAACGCATCCTTGTCTAGCACCTCGCATTAAATCGAACCAGTCACTCAGTTTCCCATTACACCCTACACTCGCTTATATACTACTATATGTATGTTGTTTTTATTGATTGTAGGAGTCATCCATTGAGCACGTATTCTCTCAGGACTTCTTAAGTTCACTTTTACTCACCTTGTCAAATGCTTTTTCTAGATCAACATATGCACAGAAAACTTTTTTTTTTCTCCTGTTGTTAAACTTTTTTCTCTGATCTGCCTCAAGCTAAATATTTGACCCGTACATGATCTTCATGACATAAATCCACTTTGCTCTTCCCACATAAATTTTTCGTTATTATCATTAGCCTACGAATACGTATGTTTGAGTATGTTTTACTTGCTGTACTTGATAAGCTGATACCTCTGTAACTATTGCAGTTGCTCTTATCTTACTCACATCTCGATACATAAATTGGTCAATTTCGCACAGCCAGCCAGGTATGTGCTCGCAACCATATTCAAGAATTTCAGCATTAATACTGTCTACACCAGCAGTCTTACCACTTTTAAGCTTTTAATTACATCCCTTACCTCAGTGACACAGACTTTCTCAATTGCGTTTTCGAACGCATCGTGTTCTACATCGCAGTGGTTATATAATTGTTATGTATATCAGGGTGGCCCAAAAAATGATATTTGAGGAATTTCAAGAGGCACGTTGACCAAATATTTCTCTTACGCAAATAAATTGTCCCCTGTTTTTTTATTTGCAAAAAAAATATTTTTAGCTTTTGCTCTGAGGCTTTAAAGTTCCCTGATAAAAAGAACAGAAGCCCTAACACCAACCACAGGTTAAACCCGGAGAGTAGTTATAGATTTATTAACTTATTATTAGTCTGCCATTCTACTTATTGTCGGTGACCGTAGGTTGGGACCCAGCAAATACGGTGCACAATGAGAGGCCCGAACGAGGGTCAACTTTTTGTGCAGCCGTCAACCTGCAGTCTCTTCTGACGGCGTTTAACTAAAATATTGTAATTTTTCATAAGCTTTTTTTTATTGTTTTCTTAGTTAATTTAAAAGTCTTTTTTCTCCTAGAAATCTGTTCTCAATAGTTGCAAAAATGTTTTTTCCTAAATGTCAAGTAACACAAGTATATCTAAGGATTACAATAAGCCTCCAAATATTGCCATTCTATGTGTTTTTTGATATGCCTAAAACTTTTGCATAACATTTCTGCGACATAAAAATGCGATAAATCCAATATTCAGTGATAAGTGATCAAGCATGTAAAAGTTCAATTAAATTGACTTATAATTTCCTGACCAAAATCGAAGAAGTAAAAACTAGAAACATTTTACATGTTAAACTCCGTAATACATAAAAATGGCTAGAGAAAAGGCAAACAATATTTTTTTTGCAAATAAAAAAAAATGGGTAAATTTATTTGCCTGAATGAACGATTTGGTCAAATTGCTTATTGCAATATCTGAAATGTCATTTTTTGGGCCACTCTAATACATATATATAATTAAAATTTTTTGATAAGGACAATCGCAGGATTTTTCCGGGATCGGGTGCTAATCTGAAAAATAGCACCGGATCCCAGCGAATCCGGCAAAAATCTCGTGCACCCTGAGGAAACGGAGCGACCCAAGAACTACCGCCTTTTGTATTTTCCCCGCAAGTGTTTTAGCATATTGTTCACACGCAGGGATGCGTTTTAACAACAACAATTTATAGTCCAGAGGTCGCATTCTTCGGAAAATTGTCCACGAAGCTCTTTACCCATTTCAGCCAGATCTTTAAGGTTGGCAGAAACCTGGGTGTTGTTGTTTCTCCGGGTCATAAAGCATCGCCCGTCCTCTATAGGATGCCTGCCCACGGTTGGTTTTGTCACCTCTCCTTCTCTGCTGCCGACTTGTTCTGGTTCTGGTAGAGTAGGCACTCCCCTTACATAGCCCCTTTTTTTGGAGTGCTTCGG
This sequence comes from Druon quercuslanigerum, assembly GCA_010014905.2. Classification (NCBI taxonomy): domain Eukaryota; kingdom Metazoa; phylum Arthropoda; class Insecta; order Hymenoptera; family Cynipidae; genus Druon; species Druon quercuslanigerum. The sequence continues at coordinate 13,614 of JAAAKG020133346.1, forward strand.
CATGGTTTCGCAGACGTTGTTGCGAAAAGTGCTATAGCTCTGAGTATTTCTCGCACCACAGAGCATGAAGTCGTGCCATGTAATTCTCTCGTTCAGGGACCAACAAGATTTTGCCGATCCATCGCATTGTTTCCTTTTTCATTAGCTCCACCAGCTCAAGATTGGTCGGTACTGTGGCCAAACTATTGTCGGGAGCCTTGCGCGTTCTATTGTTTTGAACCACACTTACTACAACTATGTTTGGTGCTATCATTGTTGCTCCCATTAGAAGGTAGGGGAAGACATTCGTCCATCCTTGTAGAGCGCCGCATGCAAGGATAAGGAGGCGTACTCTGAGAGGTCGCCCGGTATCTCAGAGTCACGGTTCTAGACACCTCACCCAGGTGTGATTCAGCTTTCGGCACGGATTTTGGGACCACCCCTGGACAATTTTCCGTGACGACATATTAATTTTTTGTAACCATATTCAGCAGAAACCCTTGGTACAGGGTCCCTCTGTCCACAACCCGACGATGCTTTCAGTGGCTTTGTCATAGGCCCTTCGATTGGATTCTAGAGGAATCAAAACGGAAACGGAAGAT
>JAAAKG020133347.1:0-14194 GCA_010014905.2 Druon quercuslanigerum
ATTCTGGGTACAATCGTCGCAACTCCCTTACAAGGTCTCTGTACCTCTCTTTCTTTTCATTCTCCTTGACCATGATGCTTTTTTCAGCTGGTGCCGAAAATTCGATAACGAACATGGTTCGCTTCTCGAAGTAAAGGAGAACAATGTCAGGCCTCGAGTGTGCAACAGAAACAATTGTCGAGAATATAAAGTTCCAGTATATATATATATATATATGTATATGACTGTGTGTATTTGGGGTCGCTGAATCCGAATCTGGAGTCGAAATAACCCAGTTGGCTCCTATTTTTTCGAAAACCGCAAAAACAGACGTAAAATTGACGGAAAAAGCAATTTTTCGGGTCTATTTTTGAACACAAAAAATATTTTCATGCCCGGTGGCCTTAATCACTATATGTTTTTCAGGTCGTTGAATCTGAATGCAGGTTCCAAATAAGCCGGCTGGCTCATATTTTTGACTAATTTAGAGTTGGCTAATTTAGTGGTTTAAAGACAAACTATGATCTAGCTGGGTAATTCTTACCACGAAATTGAATTAAGTGATCCACAAAATTATAAAGGTAGGGTAAGAAAGTTCACTAGACGTAATTAATTCCATTTTTACCCCAAAAATAAAGCAAAAATCGCCGTTTTCATCATTTTTACCCTTTTAGAAAAAAGATGAGCCACCTGGGTTATTTCGACCTTGGATTCGAACTCAACGACCCCCCAAAAAATGTCGATATGCTGATTAAGACCACCCGGCTTGAAAATATTTTTGCGTGCAAAAATAGACACGAAAAATCACTCTATCCTCAATTTTACGTCAATTTTTTCGTTTTCCGAAAAAATATGTCCCAACTGGTTTTGTGTGCCGGTGTTACAAATGCACAATTTTGTTATTTTTGGAAGTAAAAACTTGATTTTTTCGATGAAATTAATTGCAAATATCTAACTTGTCAATATTTAAAAACATTTTAATAGCAGTAAATAAATTATTATTATAAACAACAATTGTTTCAGAAAAATGTTATCATTTTATGTAATCATAAATAAGATACCGTTTTTTCACGGAATTAAGGGCCAGTTATTTGGCAATGATCTTTTGCTTTGGTTATTTGGTTATTTTTCAGCATTTAAACTTGTTTTTTTATGTAATCAATTGTTTATAACACACTTCTTAACTTTTTTAATAGTTCAATAACGATTCACTATATTTATTTTCATTAGCAATTTAATTAACGTAGCCATATATGGAATATAATATAAGATTTTCACTACTGTTTTACAGGTAGGTATATTATTTTTAAATCAAACTAATTATAATTTGCATTGATACAAGTACAGATACGATAAAATCATTTTATCGTAGTAGGTTATTTTGAAAATAAACCGATAAATTCTGTTAACCAAAAAAAAAATCAAGTAGTAATTAATTTTTTTTCAATTAATCATCAATTTCTATCAATTTATGATAAGGAATGATTAATAAGTAATTTTATTTATGTTCCACAAGAAAAGAAATTGTAGTTTACAAATTCTTTAACCGAGAAAAATTTATTTATAAGATAGGTAATAAAAATAAAAATAGTGGGTCGTTATCGAACTATCAAAAAACGTTTTAAAAATCTGTCATTAACAGTTGCTTTCAGACAAAAAATAAGTGCTTATGCTGAAAAATAGCCAGAAAATGCTTTCGTTCATTAAGTTTAGTTAAACAATCATCAAATGTTATCGATTCATAGCATAAAATAATTGTTAAATAACTAGCTATTAATTCCGTGAAAAAAAGCGGTATTTTATTTATAAATGCATAAAATGATACAAATTTGTATAAACAATTATTTTTTACAATAAAAAATTATAAACTATCGTAAAAATGTTCTTAAAATTTTATAAGTTAGTTATTTACAGTGAATTGCATTAAAAAATCAATTTTGTACCTCCAAAAATAGCCAAATACTGATTTTTTTAATTAAGGTAGTTTAAATCATTATTAACTTTTATTTGATGACCAAATATGAGACTTGGTTTTATTTTCAAGTGATATCCTATACGATCGATTGCATAAATAAACTTTATTTATTTCATCAACAATACCTTATATGGATATATGTTTTCAAAAATTTCTTTTAAAATAAAAAATAGTTTTTTAATTTTTGTTAGTTGAACTGAAAACTCTTTTCATTTATAAATTGTATTTTGCTACTATTTATACTCTATTATATATTATATATACTATATAATACTTTTGGACCAAGAAAAGATTTTAATTTTAAATAAAAAACAGTTTAATTGAACTAAAGCAGGCAAATTTCAAACAAAATATTCAAGTCAAAAATATGAGGCTTCAAGACAACAGTTCGATTTTTAATCAGATCGTTAAATTTTCAACCAGAAAAAATGAATTTTCAAGAAAATACATTCATTTTTACACAAACAGTTGAATTTTCAAACAAGAAGATCAATTTTTTACCAAAGAAGACACATTTTCAAAAAACTACATATTATGTTAGTCCAAATTTTATTTCATAATTTTTTAGTTTATATATATATTTTTTTGCACGTTTGAGAACTAAATTGTTAAATTTTTTTCTTTTACAAAGAAGCTAATTCTACACAAAAAACGAGTAGTCGAATTTTCACCGAAAATAATTATTTTTCAATAAAAACACTTTTTTAAAAAAAAAAATTAATTTTGTTCCAAATTATTGAATTCTACACTAAAGTGGTTACTTTTTAAGCCAAGAAGACAAACTTTCTATAAGACAGTTGAATTTTTAACTCCAGAATCTGAATCTTTTTACAAACAGTTGCATTTTTAACCCGAAAGTCTGAATTTTCAACGAATAAATTAATCTACAACCTATCAGGTAAGTTTTCAACAAGCTAGTAAAATTTTTAGCTAAAAAATTTACACTGACCCAAAAAAATAAAAACAAATTTTCAACTAAAATTATGGATCTTCAAGCAAAAACTAACGTTCAAGAAAGTAGTTTAACTTTGATAGAAATACTTCATTTTTTTCCATAAAAAGATAAATTCGAATTATAAACCAGCTAGACTTAACTAACAAATGCGACTTCCACACAAATATTATAATCCTCAACTAAAATTAGGTAATCCACCAATTAGATGCATTTTTAAACAAAAAAATTTAAAAATTTATAAATTATAAAAATAACCATATAGTTAAATTTTTTACTAAATCGTTGATTCTTCTAAAAACGATCAAATATTTAACCAGAAAATGTCAATTTTCACCAGAAAAGTTGATTTTCATCTAATACAGAGTAGGCTTTAACTAAAAAGTTGCATTTCCATTCAAAGAGGTGCAATTTCTTTAGGAAGAAATGAATTTTTATACCTAAAATAATTGAACAAATGAATAAAAAATCAGGCTTGACAAATTGCTTTGAAATTTCATCAGCTTTTTTTGAAATTTTTTGCATTCTGATCGGTCAATATTTGTGAGCTGTATGTTATTTTTTACCACAAAAGATATTTTTTCCATTTTTCCCTTTTTTAAAGATTCTTTTTTTATTTTATCTTCCTGATAAAGCCTACGCAGCCTATTAAAATTCAATGTGTTAATATTTGACCAAATATAAATTTTTCTCAGCCGAAATGATCGGCACACAGCGGGAGGAAATACATTTTTTCTAGTTCAAAAATACATACAGCCTTCAATTTTGAGCTGATTTGCATTTTAACCCTTTCCAGCATACATTTTTCAGGGAAACGAGTTTTCATAAAAATTGGTAAATAGGGGTTTTTGGAGTCGCTGATTACGAATATGGACTCAGATTTAAAAAATTCAAAATAGTGGATCCAATATGGCGGCCTAAATATGGATTTTTTTTAATTGGTGTACAAAAACAAGTGAAGTTCGAACTAAATGGTTATGCAGCACATGTAACGTACCATTATGTTTACAATAAAAAACAATTGGTTCTTAAAGTATTATTCATAAAAGATACACACAAATCGAAACATAAATACAAAATTAGGAAAGTAAACAAATTTTAAAAAAATTATAAAACACAAAAAAAATTATAAAAGATAAAAAGTATTTAAAAAAATTGAAATTAAATCGACTGCAACTGTTATGCAACTATGAAATTGGTTATTTGAGCTTAAAGATCGCCATATTAGTACCAATTTTCTGAATTTTCAAAATCTAAATTCAGATTCATGATTAGTAACTCCAAAAATCCTCGTACACTAATTTTTAAAAAAATTCTGTAAACTTTCCTAATTTGGCCGCCATATTGGATCCGTCATTTTAGATTTCCCAAGTCTGATTTAATATTCGTGATAAGCGATCCCAAAAACCTCTGTATACTAATTTTCAGAAAAAAAATCCAAAAATATTCCAAGTTTCGGGCACCATATTGGATCCGCCATTTTAAATTTCCAAAATCTGAGTTCAAATTCGTAATCACTGTCCCCAAAAACCCCGGTATACCAATATTCAGATAAAAACCAAAAAGATTCTCAATTTCGGCAGCCATATTGGATCCGCCGTCTTGAATTTTCAAAATCTGAGTCCAGATTTGTAGTCAGCGACCCCAAAAACACTTATGTACCCATTTTCATCAGAATATAATGGAAAGTTTTTTCAAAAATGAATCTGTTAAACATAAAAGAATTTTTTTCATCTTTGTTTATAAGTATTAACAAATTATTATAAAATTGTAGACCCTTCGCAAATAAATTTCAATTTTCTATTATCCTGCGAGCGAGGTTAATAAATTCAAGTGTGCCTAATTTCAAGAAGCATCTTTGTCAGAGATTTCTGCATTTAATTTGTTTATTTAATTATTGTTTACTTAGATTATGAGAAAATCGATATTGTTTTACAAAATAATTATTTTCTCTCAAACAACGGTTCGCAAGTAATAAAAGTCATCTTCAATCAACTGAAGGATACTCCAACACTGAGAACAAAGATTAGTTGGTTTAAAGAAATGTAGTACTGAATACGTTCAACCAAATATTGTTTTTATAAAAGAAAATTGTTCTTTTTTAAGAAATAATGTTTTTTAAATAAAAAAGTCACTTTAGTTATAAGAAATATTTCTTCAGATCAAAACCATATTTGATTGGACGTATTCAGTACTGTATTTCTTTGAATCGAGTAATCTTTTTTCTCAGTGTAGAAAGGAAATAGTTTGATTATTGTATATATTAATTATTATAAACAAAAAAATTGAAAAGAGCCAAATATTGTAATTTTCGTTAAAAAAATTTTTTCTCAGCTAAAAAAATGTTATGTATTGTAATAGTAATTGTATGACACACTTTTTTTTATAAAAAATTAACAGTTATAATTTTTATAAACTATTCTTATCCAAAAATGTGGAATTTGTGTTTTTTCAATTTTAGTTTTCCCTTTATTATCTCAATTGATAAAAATATTATAAGAATAATACATGTTTAATTATATTTATTACAATACCACAATAGCTAATATTTTAAACAAATTGCATAAATATAAAACTTTGGTACTTCGGCCTGGAAAAGATTCGCATGCACTAAAGCTTACATTAAACGAATTAATTACCTCTTATTAACTTAATTAATTAATTAACTAACTAATTAAACTAAAACTTAAAAAAGTTTCAAACAAATTAAATAAATATAAAACTATGGTACTTGGGCCTAGAAAATATTTGCATGCACTAAAACTTTTTTCAATTCTTGTAAAAGACTTGGCGTCACTATTTATATAAAAAATCAACAATGAACAATTGTTGTTATTTATTGTTATTATTTATTTTAAATATGACGATATGTTCATGTATTAAAAAAATATTGAATTTTTCGTGGAAAACAATTTTTTCTTAGGCAAAAATACTTTAAATTGCAGTAAAAATAATTTTCAGTAAAAATTTCCAAGAAGCATTGATAATTATAGTTCTTATGAACAATTTTTTCAGAAAAATCTCAAATTTGTGGATTTTTGAATTTTATATTTCTCTTCATCGTCTCAATTGATGCAGCTAATCTTGAAAATAACAGAGGTTCAATTATATTTGTTAAAATATGTACAACAATTGTTAATCGTGTAAGCAAATTAAAAAAATAAATCTAAAGATTTCGCATATTGTCCTGAATAACAATTTCTTTTGGTATAAAACTGCTTTAAATTTTTGTGATGTATATTTGCAGTCAATATCTACTGTAACTCATAGGATTCAGACAAATACAAATTTAAAAAAGTTAATTAAAAATGTCACTACAAAACTTTCTTACAGAAAATGTTTATTGTTAATTTTTTAACAAATTGAGTCTAAAAATCTTTCTCACGAAAACTTAAACCTAGTAAAGAAAAGGAATTATTTTCAAGAGATAAAAAATTGTAATATTAAAAAAAAGCAATTTAAGGTATCTTATTTTTGAGAATATCTGCAGCAATTTAGATAATGAAGGGAAATAAGAAATTAAAGAAACCTCACTTTTCAATATGTGCACAAACATTGCTTATAATAATTAAAATTGCTAATTTTTATATAAATTGTGACTAACAATTACTCTCAAAACAATTTAAATAATATAAATAAGTATTAATAATATCAATTATAAAAAAAATGTTTTTCAACCAAAATTACATTATTTAGCTGTTTATTACACTACCGTCGGAAAGTATGAGATCGACTGACGCAAGCACTATTGAAAATCACTGCTGGCTTGGAACAACGATAATTCAGCGAAAAAAAATTTTAGCGAATTTAAAAAAAAAAACAGTTGGGAAGCCAATGAAATTCCACGTCTAGTAATGTCAAACAGATTTTTTTTAATCTGCTGAAGAGAATACAGCACGTGATAAGTTTTAAAGAAAAATTCTAGATTTTCTGAAATTTTGTATCTCGACTTCAACTTTTAGCATCACCTAGGAAAATTGTTGCAAAAATCTGAAAATTATACAACGTAGAGCCTGAAATTTTATCTTTAATTTAAGCTAAAGAAACGTAACAAATTTTAATCGGTTCCCGAGATACGATTAAAAATGTTCAATCGGCCGGTCTGCTGCTCGCCTCCTTCGTTGAGGCAGGGCCGAATAGGCCACGCACGGAGGTAGTGCTTGATTGTAATTTTAATCATCGAAAAATTAAACAATGAGCGAGTTGTTTGTGTAAGAAAAATGTTTGTGCGAAGGAAAATAATAAACTACTTATTAGACATTTAAAATATAATTTTCAATAACTCTAAAAACAGTTTTATATTTAATTCATTTTGGACATTTCATTATTATTTACTTTTAATATTTTTGAGTGCTTTTCATATAAATAATTTATTTAGAATTTAGCTCCTTAATTCTTTTGAAAAATAGTTTAATCCGGTAACAATATATATATATATATATATACAGTTTTATTAATATTCTTGTTGATATAAATTTTAAGAACTAAAAGAAACTCTTTATAATATAATTTTTTTAATAAGGGAATAATTCTAAATTGAAATAATTGTAAATAATTAAAAAAACAATAAATAATTTTTAAAATTTACAATAATGTGAAATAAAAATTACTGATGAGCAGAATCAAAAGTATGAGAGAGTCTCAATTAAGCACCACCTCTGTGCGTGGCCTATTCGGCCCTGCCTTCACGAAGGAGGCGAGCAGCAGACCGGCCGAGAAACGTGATCGTTGACTAAAACTCGACTCAGATACGCTTGAACATTTTTAATCGTATCTCGGGAACCGATTAATATTTTTCAAGTTTGTTTGGCTTTAATTAAAGATAAAATGTCAGGCTCTATGTCGTATAATTTTCCGATTTTTACAACAATTTTTCTAGGTCATGCTAAAAGTTAAAGTCGAGGTACAAAATTTTAAAAAATTAAAATTCTTTCAAAAAACTTATCACGTGCTGTATTCTCTTTAGCAGATAAAAAAATCTGTTACTAGACGTGGAATTTCATAGGCTTTCTAACTGTTTTTCTTTAAATCCCCTATCATTTTTTTCGCCGAGTTATCGTGGTTCAAAGCCAGCAGTGACTTTTAATAGTTTTTGCGTCAATCGATCTAAGACTTTCCGACGATCGTGTAATTTAATTTGTTTATAATAATTAAAACACAAAATAATCAAATCATTTGCATTCTGGAAACATCCTTACATTAATTTGCGAAAAATCTCGATTTTATTTATTTTATAAATAAATAAAAATGCACAAATCTCTAATTAAGATTCTTTGTTAAAATTGGACACACGTCATTAAAAAAAGTAATTGCTATTCGGGGCACAATTGAAGACTGTAGACATTTTCCTCATAGGCCACACAGGCAGTTTGTCGACGGCACTTCCGGTCCGACAAATAGAGACTTTCGTCAGAAAGTGACGCGCTACTGCCAGGATCAAATACATTGCTATAGCATTGCCATGAAGTCGACCGGAAAAGGCCCTGAAAGCAATATCCGTGTCCTCTGTACTCTTGCAATTCCCCAGGAACATACATACCCTTTTCATCCACTTTCCCCCTGTCAACAAGAAACTTCACAAATCCGCCTTTGCTTCCAGTTAGCACGTACGGTTCCAATTTCGTATTGCAAATTTTTCTAACAAAAAAAGTTACTTTGAGATATTGTATCGTAAATTTTATATTTTGATTATCATCCCTGGAAGTAATGTTACAAACTTAAACGACATTAAGTACGTTTTGTGGTGACAAATTTTAAACATTTTTCTACTTTTTGAAGCATAACTTTTTTATTGTTTTTTCGCTCATTTACGAACTAAATTAATAGAACGCAAAAATAAAAATTAACTACTTTTGGTTGAAAAGTCTGCTTCCTTTTTCAAGATGCACCGCTGCGGTTGAAAATTTATCCATTTCATTCTCAGTAAATTAATTTTCTGCGTCAAAAAATCATCTTTGGAGCTGAACTTTTTTTTCGGAAATTAATTTTTGATACAGATTTATTATTTTAGTTGAAAATGTATCTCTTTTATCCAAATTGTAACTATTTTGTTAAAAATTAGTTTTTTTTTTTAAACTGAAATTTCACCATTTTGGTTTCGTTCTAAATTTATCTTCTTTGGTTGAGGATCAAACAATTTGGAAAATAATTGGTCATTTTTGTTTCAAAATTCAACAACTATTTTAAAAATTTTATATTTTGTTGAAAATTTATGTATTTTTGTAGAAAATTAATCTTCTTGCTTGAAAATTCACATTTATTATTTAAAAAGCTCTTTCTCTTAAGAATTCAACCATTTGGTTAAAAATTCATCTTTTTGTTTGAAAATTGAACTAGTTGGTTAAAAATTCATCCTTGTTAGTTTAAAATTCAATTACTTCCTTTAAAGTAAAACTATTTGGTTAAAAATTCATATTTTTTCAAGATTCACATTTTGTGTTTAAAAATGCAACTTTTATGTCTACAATTAAACTATTTAAAAGAAAATTTATATATGCTGTGGAAAATTTATCTTCTTAGTTATAAAATGATTTTTCTTTGTTGAAAATTCAGTATTCAGTATTTAGGAAAACTGTTTTATAAACAAATTTGAAGTTTACCCATTTTGTTATGATTAGGCTTAATTTTTTCGCAATGGACTCCAAAGACTCCTTGTTCTAATTTTTTTTTTTAGTTCAATACGTAATTGGTAATTGCATAAGCAATTTTTAGATATACATTGAAATTTTGACCATGAATAGAATTATTATCGATAATAACTTCGGTTTATAAATATATAAACTAGAGGCTAAAAAATTGTTTTACCACCATAAATAGTGATTTAATAAGAAATTTAGTTTTAATTCAATTTAATAAACAATATTAAGCGTTTATTAATCAGTGAATAACAAATACTTTTCAAGGGTAAAATAATTTTTTGGTGTTTAATTTTTGTTTTGCACCTGAGAAAATTTAATAAAAGATATTAAAAAAAACTTCAAATTTCAATGTTCTCGAAAAATTGGACTAATTCTGGAAATAAATAACATTTTTTGTAAAGTTCTAGGGCTAATTTTGAAAAGCGAGTTTCCATGGTATTTTTTAAATTTGTTAAAGTATTTTCAAATTTTGTTTCATAGATTCTACTCTACGGTTAAATTTGGTGCGAGAAAGTTTCAAAATTTTTAATAATATATTAAAATCTTAATATGATTTTAGAAAGATCTAAACAATAACACTTTTAGAAATATTTTTGCGAATTATCAAAATATTATAAAGAATGCTTTTTTAAATGTTTGTAAGCATATACGCACAAAATAATGACTGACCTTTTAAATGAACCGAAAAGCTTGAAATTTTTTAATTATTTCGGTAGTTTGCCACTTTTTTAAAAATAACGAAATTTCACGGGTGTTTTGCAATAGTTTTATAATATTGATATTTGGCCTTCATCGTGAAAAATAATTTCATGTCAATATCATTAAAAAATGTAATAAAGATCTTTGAATTGGTCTCGATTATGTATATAGTTTAAGATGATTTATAAGTTACAATAATTTTAACATCGCGTGTAGAAATTTCCCCGGTTGGCCCTAATACAACAAGGATTCTGGCCGGATGCCGACTAGGCTACCCCTGGCTGGGTTTCATGAGCAGGAACCGGGCGGGAGCCGGCCCGTTACGGGCCGGGTCAGCCTTGGTCGAGAGCCTGACGGACACTGATCAGGTTAATTCTTACGTAGAAATTAAATATTATTAAGGATCTGTGCCATTATCAAAGACGTTATCATGGATGCTAGATGAATTATTATTTAAAATGTATAATTTATGGATTTTTTAGATCAGTGAAACAGAAATTAGCTTTTGAAATTTAATTTTTTTTAAATGAATTAACTATTTAAACTGTTATCGATTCTGCTATGTGGAACAGCGAAATGTTACAATTTTTTTAAACTTCTCTATTATCAGACAATATTTAGCCTGTGCACTTTTAAATTTACCGCCATATATAGCGCCTACTGCGTCTGGCCTCTGCAGAGACACTCAGTAATTTTCTCTTTCGCGCTTGAAATGAGGATGCTCCTTGCACTCACGTCACGTCGTCTCTTCGAAGTTCGCAAATAAAATCGAGACTTGCAATCAAAATCAACCTTATTTCCGTAATTAATTTGAAAACCCCACCTTGTGCGCGAATAATTATTATTTTTAATTGAAATATACTGTTGTGTAAACATTTTTTTCTTTTCTTCCTTCCTTACCTTAAATCACCACGTGGTTTCCAAATTGCTGTGAGATTCTATTATCAGGGATTTAAATTGTACTCCAATTTTCTTACCAGAATAGGTTCACTTGGTTTGACTTTTAAAGAGGACCGTATTTTTTACGATTAGCCTTAAAAAGACAAAACAAGTTACCAATTTCTCGCCTGAAGCAACATTTTTTAACCAGATTTACAATACGAATTGGTAAATTTAATTAAAAAAATTATTTTTGTATTTTCCATACTATAGGTCATATGTTAAGACTTATATTCCAATTATTATCTTAAATGATTAAGGAACGCAAATTAATACGGCAATATTTTTTTTGATTTAGAGAAAAATTGTCTAGAAGCGTCGTCATTTATTTAAGTACTTTTTTGTAACCACCTTAAACTCCAATTAAATTTTCATGTTGTGAAATTAGAAAAAAGATTTTAAAATATATGCATTATTGGAATAATAATTAAAAATTATAGGTTGATACAAATGAACTATCTTGAATGCTAACTTTAAAAAATTGCCGAAATTTTTAACAATGTAAGACATTTTAATTTTTAGAAATTTACAAACTATCCTCCTATTAAAATTATTAATTTAAAGCCATTACATATTATAATTTATAAACCATTCTAGTTTAGACTATGTAGATAAAAAACCGCGATCCCATAGAAAAAAAATCGTAACATTAAAATTTACTCGAAATAATAAAGTTAACAAAATAATAAATGTTAAATTGGTTAATACTTTCAACAAGTCTTGGATTTCAATATATGAAAATGCTTACGAGTATTTGAGTTTCATAATTAATTTCACCACACTACAAACAAAATTGCATAGCATCCACTCGCATTAAAATTGAAGGGTGGAATTTTAACAGTTTTCCACGAGAGATAAAAAACGTTCTATAAAATTTAATTTTCAATATGAATAATTTATTAAATGTTTAATTTGGAGATAAGTAATTTCTGAATGAACTCAAGAAAAATTAATTGAAAAAAAGAACCAGTTCCGAGTAATTAGACCAGATAGTATGTGTTTGAGATCTAGACGCGTTCTTTGACTACTTCGGATGTTGAATAATAATTGACTATTAAATTTAATTAAAAGGTAATTAATTTTTAAAAATAATATTTGGTGAATAGAATGAGCTCTTATGGCATTTTTTAAATTGGTGCGAACCTGGCTAACAAATTTCTTTAATGAGGAGGGGGGTTGGAATAATAAAAAACGAGTTATAAAAAAATTTCCTTGGTGAAGATGTGTATTTTATATACTTAGAATAGTCTGCCGAATAATCTCATTCTCGAGAAAAGGTTTGTATGTATTTACACAAACTACGATGACTTAATTTCAAAATGAGCCTTAAAACTTTAATCAGTTTTAATTATTTTTCAAGTTATTCCAATCTTTTGAAAACATTCAAATTTGGCGTTTGTTTTGTTTTTTGGCCGTATGCTCTGCCACACTTTAGTTTTGCTCTTTTTTGTGAAATTAAAAATATTTCATCAAGATATTATATGTAGCAGATGAAAAATGATTTAATCATTCACATATTGAAAAATCTGAAAATGAGGAATAGAGATATCCAACGTTAGTTACTCTAAATATAGAGAGTAGATAGGTTTTCAATCTGATAGCTGATTAGCTTTCGACAATCAGTCACAGCATCAAATGTTAAACTCTAAAAAAATTAGAATTAATAATTTAATAATTATTTTTGGAAAAAAGAGAAAGAGTTACATAATCGTGTCCAGAAATAAAGCATAAATCAAATCTTCGACTTTTCGAAAACAACGATATTAGGCTACCAAGATATACGTACTTATTAACTTTTTCTATTTTCTCGTTATTTAGGACAATTTTGCACATTGTTTTCTTACACTTTTCTTTAAACAATTTTTGTTATTATTCACTTTTATTCTGAAAGGTTTACATTCTGCAAACGATATCATCTGCAAACGCTATCCCACGCACCTTTACTGTCCCGAGATAAACAACTTTTTCATGAAAGAGGGACATTTTTAGGCATTTACCTATACACTCGCTTTGCTGACGGAATGTAATGCTTTTATTACTTTTAGAAGCTAATCATTGACTCTGTAATCTTTCAGAACTTTCCCAAGTTTTTCCCAATTCTTTTTTGTTCACTTTTAAACTTTTTTATGGTGTTCTGTCTCAAGCTAAATATCCAATGTGCATATGATCTGCTTGACATAAAACCGCATTGGACTTTCCAGATATTTACTTCTGTAATTGCTATAACCTTAGAAATAAGTATTTTGTGAAATGTGATAAGTATTTTTGTAAATATTTTTTCTATGTTATGTATTTACCTGATAGATGAATTAATTATTGTGGTTATCTTTATCACCTTTTTCCTGGCAAATTGCAATGATAATCTTCTTTCTCCAATCATTTAGAATTTTCCGGTTCTCAGTACATATTCATAAACTTGCTCAATCTTACAGCCTACTCATTACCGCTCTTAAGCATTTCAGCAGTAATACCATCCACACCTGCAGCCTTGAAATTTTTTCATTTCTTAATTATAGCTTCAATTTGAGAAGCACAAATAACTATTATAAAACTTTCAACTGGATTTTCTAATGTATTGTCTTCTATGTCGCAGCTTTTATGCTTTATAGATTCACCTTAAATCTACAGGATTGACGATATCATTCGAAATTTCAGTGTAAAAGACAATTGAAAGTAAAATTTCTCTAGTTTCCATAACAATTTTATTTATAAAAATGTTAAACATTAATTAATTTTTATTTAGCATAAGGAACATGGTAAATACAAACACTGAATAAAAATAAAATCTACGATGCTCGACAAGAAATTTTTTTCGAGCTCTTACGTACCTCATTACTAAAAAATACTTATATTTGGTCGCTTTAACTGAAGGCTATTTGATATACGAATATTTAACTGGGGCGTGTTTCAGCAAGAATCTAAAATATTTAAGAAATAAAGGGGGAGGGTCAGTAAGGCCGGTTTTTGGCCTAATTTATTTTTGGACCAAAAAATCTGAAAAAATCATGGTAG
>JAAAKG020133348.1:0-14193 GCA_010014905.2 Druon quercuslanigerum
CTATGAAATTCCACGTCTAGTAATGTCAAACAGATTTTTTTGATCTGCTGAAGAGAATACAGCACGTGATAAGTTTTTTTTTTTTTAAATCTAGATTTTCTAAAATTTTTTACCTCGACTTCAACTTTTAGCATGACCTAGGAAAATTGCTGCAAAAATCTGAAAATTATGTAACTTAGAGCCTTAAATTTTATCTTTAATTTAGGCCGAAGAAACTTAAAAAACCTTAATCGGTTCTCGAGATACGATTAAAAATGTTCAATCGCATCTGAATTGAGTCCTAGTCGACGATCACGGTTCTCGGCCGGTCTGCTGCTCGCCTCCTTCGTTGAGGGAGGACCGAATAGGCCACGCACAGAGGTGGTGCTTGATTTTGATTCTGCTCATCAGTAATTTTTATTTAAAATTATTGTAAATTTTAAAAATTATTGATTGTTTCTTTTAATTATTCATAGTTATTTCAATTCAGAATTATCCCCACATTAAAAAATAAAAAAATGGTGAACAGTTTTTTTATTTCTTAAAATTTTTATTAATTAGAATATCAATAAAAATGTAGATATATTGTTAAGAGACTAAACTATTTTTCAAACAAATTAAGTATCTTAATTCTAAATAAATTATTTATATGAAAAACACTAACAAATTTTTAAAGTCAATAATAATGGAATTATTATTATATATTACTATAACTTAATTTCTATTAAATGGTTTACAATTTTCCTTTATGGTTTGCTATATATAAATTCTCTTTCTTGCACCTATCCATTGTAAATTTTCACGATTATTTGATACTCCAACTACATTTTTATTAATATTCTAGTTGATAAAAATGTTAAGAAATTAGAAAAACGGTTCATCATTTTTATTATTCTTTAATATGGGAACAATTCTGAATTAAAATAATTGTAAATAATTTTAAAAAACAATGAATAATTTAAAAAATGTACAATAATTTAAATTAAAAATTGCTGATGAGCAAAATCAAAATCAAGCACCACCTCTGTGCGTGGCCTATTCGGTCCTGCCTCAACGAAGGAGGCGAGCAGCAGACCGGCCCAGAACCGTGATAGTCGACTAAAACTCAACTCAGATACGATTGAATATGTTTAATCGTATTTTGGGAACCGATAAAGATTTGTGAAGTTTCTATGGCTTAAATTAAAGATAAAATTACAGGCTCTATGTCGCATAATTTTCAGATTTTTGCAACAATTTTCCTGGGCCATGCAAAAACCTGAACTCGAGGTACAAAATTTTATAAAAACTAGAATTTTTTTTAAAAACGTGTCACGTGCTGTACGCTCTTTAGCAGATCAAAAAAGAATCTGTTTAACATTACTAGACGTAGAATTTTATAGGCTTTCCAATTTTAAAAAAAATGCCCTAATATTTTTTTCACTTATTTCACGTGGTGCAAAGCCCGAAATGATTTTTAATAGTGCTTGCGTCAATCGATCTCATAATTTCCGACGGTAGTGTATATGGGAATTCTGATAATTTTAAGGATAAAATAATCTGTCTAAAAATAAAAAAATGTCACCACAAAAATAAAACGTGCTAAACTGTTAAGTACTTAAATTTTAGTCAGTTTTCAATAATAAATTTGTATTTAAATACTCTATTACTTTAGTATTTGCCATTAAATTTTTTTTAATCAAACGTCTTTAATTTAACGCCTATTTATTTATTTTTCGTATTCATGAGTTTTTATTTAGTAATTAAAATCAAAATAAATAAATTTTGAAAAATGTTATTCAGAATCTGAAAATTGTTAATTTTTAAACGATTTAAATTCAAATGCTGATTCATTTAATTTCCAAAGTTCTCAAGTATAATTTTTTTCCTTTTATTTTATAATACAAATTTTTCAATTTCTGGGGCGTGTCAAATTGGAATCACTTGAAAAAACAGCAGTTGAATTGAAAAGTTTTTCATTTTTAATTATTTAATTTCGAACGCGTTTAATAAGTAATGAAAGAAAATAAAAATATGAATAATTTTTTTCAGAAGTGAAAAAAGCTTAATACCTTTTCATTCAATTCGAAAAATTCATATTGTTTCCAAAGTTTACCTGATCTAAAATTATTTGATTTTTTAAAGTTTTTAAATTAAAAAAAGTTTACTATATTTTTTTAAATTTCAAATGCTATCAATTCGAAAATATTAATGCTTAATTGCTGTTTTTAAAATTTTGTTAAACTTAATAATAAAAAATTTATTTAATAATTTACTGCTAGTTAAAAAAATCTAATTTGAATATCTAATATTTCATTTTTCTTTACCCAGGACACTTGACTGGCAGCAAATATAATAGGCACCGTTAGAGATAACCTATCAGATAGTCAGATGTTTTAAAAGGAGGTCAAACCCCGTTCAAGTTTTACTACTTCGCATTTTTATACACTCAAAAATTTTTAAATATTTTTTCTCTAACTTATTCATATTCTCCTACACGATTTTTATTTGCAGCAATTATTAAATTAGATTTTATGTAACAGATTTTTTTCCAGCGTAAAAATTTTTCCTTCCATCGAAAGAGATAATTTTTTATTTTTATTGGAAAAGTCTTTTAGCATAAAATAATATTATTTATGAAAAACTTGAATTAATTTATTTTTGTTAACAAATAATTTCAATCATTTTAGAAACACTTTTAATTTTTGTATTAAATTTTGGAAATTTAAAATATTTTAAATATACATTACATATACGGGCATTATTTTTTATTAGTAAAATTGATTTAAAATTATTAAAGTATTAGAATGTTTTCAAGGCTAATTTCGTATTTTTAAAATTTTTATTTAATAACAAACATAATTTAAGTTAGAACTTAAGATAATAGTTCTCGGATTTAATTGATTGAAAATTTCAAATTGAAAATATTTAAACTTTATAGTTGTACTTGAAAATTAGTATAAATAATTTTTCATAATTCTAGAAATTTCTAGATTCTTCTAGAGATTTATTTCTTAACATTAAAAATATTTATAAAATTTTAAATACATTAATAAGTATAATAAGAGTTGAAAATATAAAGAGTTGAAAATAAAACTTTTGGTTCAAAATTTAGCAGTTTTTTATTGTAAATTAAAGAATCTGGAAATTAAATAATTTCCATTTAAATTTTCCAAAATAGGACAATTTCAATTCGTTTGAAATTGAAAAAATTTCAAGGTACTAAAATTTGATAATTATAAATTAAAAACTAAATCGAATGTCTCAAAGTCAAAATTTTAGAATTTTTAGAATTTTAAATTGTTATTGTTTAAAAAAATCATTATTTAACATCAAAATTGATTAAACACAAATTTTTAAAATTAAAAATAAATTCCCCGAGATTTACACTATTCCAAGTAGATTTTTTAAAAATATTAAACCTTTTAAATTGAATTATTCTAAATTTTTTAAAACTTTTTCCTGGGGTTTCGATTTTTTAAGATAAAAAATATAAAAATTTTTTAAATATAATTAATACGTTTAAATTGTAAGTGATTGAAAGTAGAAAAATACACATGATTTCTTAATAAAAAAAACTTTCTTAATAATAAAAAGTAAAATTTTGAAAATAGGACATATTCAACAGGAAGATTTTAAGATTGCGTTATTTCTAATTCAAATTCTTCAAAATTTAACAGTTTTATTTTGACTTGAATAATCCTGAAATTGAATTATTTCAGAAGAAATTTTGGAAAATGAGAAAATTTCAACATTTTGAAAATTTAATAAATTCAGATTAGAATTAGAAAAACTCGATCATTTATCATTGCAGGAAGTGGAAATAATATCATTTTCAATTCAAAGGAGTCAAAATTAAAATTTTTTGTTTTAATTGAAAATTCTGGAATTTGAGTAATTTTCAATTCAATTTTCCAAAACAGGACAATTTCAATTCGTTTGAAATTGAAAAAATTTCAAGGTATTAAAATTTGATAAATATAAATTAAAAACTAAATCGGATGTTTCAAAGTCAAACTTTTAGCATTTTTAGAATTTAAAATTATTATTGCTTAAAAAATAATAATTTAACATCAAAATTGATTAAACACATATTTTTAAAATAAAAAATAAATTCACCGAGATTTACACTATTCCAAGTAGAATTTTTTAAAATATTAAACATTTTAAATTGAATTATTTTAAATTTTTTTAAAAACTTTTTCCTGGGGTTTCCATTTCTTAACATTAAAAATATAAACAATCTAGACATTTTAACAATAATTAATACGTTTAAATTGAAAGTGATTGAAAATAGAAAAAAGGTGTCAAAATTTATCAGTTTTTTTAAATTGAAAATTCTGGAAAATGAACAATTTCAAATTAAAATTTGGAAAATAGGGCAAATTTAATGGGTATAATATTGAGTAATTTTTAATTGTAAGTGTTTAAAATTTAACAACTTAAAATTGACACGAAATTAAACGTTTAAAAGTCAAGGCTTCTGAAATTATAAAATTTTAAATTATTATTAACTTAAATAATTAGAATATAATATTAAAATTGACTAGACAAATTTTTTCCACATCAAAAAATTAATTTATCATCATTTCCATCGTTCAAAATGGAAATATTTTCAATTACAAACCTTTAAAACTGAATTCTTTGAAAAAAAAAAATTAATTAAAAATTAAAATATTTCTACTATGGAATGTTGGTAATAAAACGAAATCCAAATTTCATTTAAAAATTAAATTAATTTTCATTACCAAGAATTGTGATATTAAACATTTTTCTGACTTAAACTCTTAGAGAACTATAATTTCTTAAGGTAAATTGAAAAAATTTTATTATTAAAAATTTTCAAATGGTTGATTATAGTTTTTAAAATTCAATCATTTCAATTTTAATTACAAAATTATAGCTTATAAAAGGGGAAAATTGGAAATTCAGCATTCAACATGAAAATTGAGAACAATTGTTAACTTTTGTATTAAAATTGTTTAAATTTTAAACACTCTATTCAGCCATTTTTTAAATTTTATTTTAACAGTTTTAAGTTTTTAAGTTCGAAATTGATATTTTTTTTTTGTAAATGGAATTTGAAATTTTCAATATTTCGGAACATTAAAAAAACACATTTTGAAAGGTTTTAATCAAATAACATATTTAGGAAAATTAAAAGTTATTTTTTATTCTGAAAAATTAATTCAAAAAGAATATTAAAAAAGAATTCAAAAGGTTTCTAGAATTGTCAAAAAAGAATCTGTAAGAATTTAAGGTAATTTAAAAAAACAATTTCAAGGGTTTTAACAAAATTTTAGAAGAAATTGGAATATTTTTAAGATTTAAGGAACTTTTTAAAAAAAAATTTTAATAATTTAAAATTTGAACAGATTAAAAAAAAATTTTAAACAAAATGTAGATTTTTAAATAAAATTTTAAACCTAATGTGAAAAGTTCAGATAAAGTGGAAAATTTTAAATAAAATTCAAAGAGAATATATTATTAGAATTAATATCAAATTGTTTAAACAATTAGGTTGGTTAATTTGAGTAATTATTATCGCGTTCTAATTTAAAATTGGACAAGAATATGAATATTTCAGAAATAACCGTAGCTTTCTACAATTATTTAAAGAGAATATTATCAACAATAATAATAACTATTATTATCTATTTAAATTTGCACAATTACTTTGAAATTCGACACACAAGTTTGTACGAATTGTTCAAAAAATTTGAACTCTTACCGCCAAAAAATTACCGACAGAGTAAATAAAAACTTTTTCATAGTTTTATGAATGATATAACTTTTATAATAGCTTAAAGAGCTTATCTAAAATTACAATTACTTTCTACATAACTAAAATTATTCCGTGCACCAATATTTTTAATTTTTTTATCTACCTATCTTACCGACGCTCCAAAATTATATTAATTCTTCCCTTCAGAATTGTTATTGTCATTCCGATTTACCAAAAAATACTAAAAATATCTTCGCTGACTATAAAAGATAACAAATCATCCCTAAGATATCCCTTTTTACCGTTTCCAAAAATAATTTCGCGTGTCCAAAAAATTTCAAATTTAAACATTCGATCGTCGAACTAGTTCCGACAATCGCCACTAAACACGCCACTCGAGCATGCGTATGATGTAGCAGAACACTTTTTTTTGTAAATAAATCTAGGAAGTAAATAGCGAACTTTTTCAAGAGTGTCATAACGCACAATACCGGTGATGATATCTCCTTTGTGAATACTTACTTAATTGATTCCTACGTGAAATGATAATCAGTAGGAAAAAAGTCGAAAAAGTTGCTTGAAACTGAAGATTTATCGTGTTTTTTCTGAGAAGCAACATGTCCGCCCTCCGGTTGGCGTCCTCGTTGATCTTTTGTTTACGAATTGTTTCTCGATAAATAAAAGCAAAGTAGGTAGAGTTTTGTTGAAAGTGCCTCGTCCCTAAGAATGGTTGCCAACATTCTATTGTTATTCGATTTCTTCCGCAAATAATGTCGGGTCCAGAACTATGCCGGCTTTGTGCCGAGCCAAAAGATAACTTCATCGGGATTTACGACTCCGAGGGACAAAAGCTGGCAATTGAAGCTAAAATTTCAAAGTGCTTGCAAATCCAGGTTAGTCAGTGGTTTTTACAAAAACGGCCTTTATTTAAAACTGCCCAGATTTTCCTACCGGTGTTGTGCGTGATGCAAAATTTTTGCCGAAATTCGTTCGACATCCGCCTTTCATTGATAACAGGATTTGTTTATGTTATTAGACCTGACAATAATTTTTCCGTTAAAATTTCTTCGTCTGGATATTTATTTTATAGTTTTCCTGAATTTTATGTAAAATAAAGTCATTGTTCTTTCGTTCAATGGAGCTCTGTCACTTTCGATTTCGCTTATTATCATGCTAAGTGCGAGACTGAAAGTGCCCACTGGAAAACAGGTGTTTTATGCAGTATTTATTCATTTTTTTATTTGTTTTGTACTCATCACGTGGAAAGGAAAGTTTCTTCGAGAGTCTGATGAAGTGTTTAATAGCTCACTAACTTATATTTGATTGCAATGACCTTTTGATAATTTTTTCAAACTATAAAAGCGGTTAATGACTGATCATTCGCGTTTATTAAATAATTTCTCTCTGATGCAAGCCACGAGGTATTCCCGAGTGTGTAGTATTTTATCCAGAAATTTTGCTTTCAAGATAAATTGACTAGACGTTCTGATGTATTAGATTTTTTTCGTGGTCGACAACAAAATTTTGCGTATTTCATTGTCTCAAAAAACGGGAAATTCTGAAAAGTATTAAAATCGATTGATATATTGTACTCAATTATTTGAATAGAATCTTGGTCGCGAAAAATAGATTTGTGAAATTTCCTTATTAACAAAAAAATCAATCTTTCTGCTTAAAAATTTGTTTTTTTTGCTAAAAATTAAAAAGTCATCTGTTAAAAATATATACAGTTTTTTAGTTAAAATATCAACTATTAGATTATTCGTTAAAAATTAAACTGATTAGTTTAAATTGAAATTACTTTGTTAAAAATTAATTTTTTTCTTTAATGATTCATCATTTAATTTCAAAAACCTTTTTTAGTTAGAAATTGAACTGTTTTATCCAAAATTCGTTTTTAAATGCTTGAGAGTTAATTTTTAACTAAACATTGAGCTCTTCCATTTTATTTTGAAAATTTTATCTTGTTTAGTTGAAAATTCATGTATTTTGTTGAAAACTAATTATTTTAACTGAAAATTTAACCTTTCCGTTTTTGGTTAGAAACTTACATTTTTAGGTCGAAAATTTATGTACTTTGTTGCAAATTAATTTATGTTGTTAAAATTAAAAAAATTGATTGAAAATTGGCTTGTGAAAAAATTTTTTTTTTGTAACTGAAAATATAACTTCGATTTTTGCTTGAAAATTCGTATTTTTGGTAGAAAATTAATATTTATTGTTGAAAATTCCATCCTTTGGTCGAAAATTTAACTATTTGGTTTAAAATTCATTTTTTTATTGAAGATTTGCTATTGTAGTTTAAAAATCATTTCTTTGTTTCAAAATTGAACTATTTTGTTAAAAAATCCCCTTTTTTGTTGTTAAAAACTATTTTTTTTACCTGAAAATTAAAGTACTCCATGTTTGGTTTAAAAAGTATCTTCTTTAGTTGAAAATCTTTTTGGTTCACAATTTATTCCTTTGGTTGCAACTTTAATTCTTTTTTAGAAAATTCTTTTTTTATCGTTAAATATTTTTTTAAGCAGTAAAAATAAATATAACTATGCCACTCTGTATGGAAAATGTATCTTTTTTAGTTCAAAATTAATGTATTTTGTTGAAAACTTGCCTTTTTGATAGAAAATTAATCTTCTTGGTTAAAAATGCATTTTTTTGTTCGTTAAAGACGCCACATTGTAATTGAAAATTTATTTCTTTAGTTATAAATTGATCTTTTTTGTTGAAACTTCAGGTATTTCGTTAAAAATTAATCTTGTTGATTGAAAATTGATCTTTTTGTCTGAATATTAATTTCTTTGGTTGCAAATTTAACCTGAAAGAAAAATTTATAATTGTCAGAGAAATTGATTGATTCGCCAAGGAAAGTTCGGGAATTTCCAAATAAGTATTATGTAGCAATCTGTGTTATAAATCACGCCTTCATTTCTGTTAAAAATTTTTATTATTTAGCTGAATATAGAACAATTACTGTAAAAAGTAATACTTTTTGGTTGAAAAATCATCTTTATGGATTGGAAATAAAAAAATTTGGTAGAAAATAATTTTTTATCGAAAATCCAAGAAAGTTTTGAAAATCCGTATTTTTTTGTTTAAAAATTCATTTGTTTTATCAGAAATTTCATATTGCTCGGAATAACATGCAAATTTTTGTTTGCAATTAATCTTCTTTGTTTGAAGGTTCAACTGTTTTTTTTTTCCACAACATTATGTTTTTCGGTTGAATTAAATTATTTTTTATTTAAAATTAAAATCTCTTTTGGTTAAAAATTAAACTGCTTTTTTGAAAAATCGTCTTTTATTTTTAAGTCCATCTCTTTTGGTTGAAATTGTACCTTTTTTGGTAAAAAATTCAACTATTTGGGTGTGAATATAACTATTTTGTTAAAAATTACCTTCTTTGACGAGGATTCAACTATTTTGTTGAAAATTTGCCCTTTTGTTTGAATCCAACTGTTTTTTATTTAAAATTTAAATCTTTTTTGGTTGAAATATCTTCTGTTATTATATTTTTCGTTGAATATTCATCATATTAGTTTAAAATTCATCTCTTTGGTTGAAAGTTGAACTGTTTGGTTGAAAATTGATATTTTTAAATTGCAAAATTCAGCTACTAGGGTAAAAGTTAAACTAATTTGTTCAAAAATTATTATTTTGGTTGAAAGTTAAACTCTTTTTTGAAATTTAAGTATATTGTAGAAAATTAGTTGTTTAGTTATTTAAAAAGAAATTTTTAAACTCAAAAGTGTAACTTTTCAATTTTTTAGTTGAAAAATCTTCTTGGTTCAAAATTCGTCTTTTTTATTAAAAAGTTAATTACTTTGTTGACTATTCAACTGTTTTATTGGAAAATTTGTATCTTTTGCTTTAGAGTTAAACTATTTGGTTAAAAAGTCCTTTTTTATTTCCAGTAATTTATTTGTCTTGTATCTCTAATCTTATTGATTTTTTTCTATTTTTAGTTGAAAATGTTATTGTTTGGTTTAAAAATTTTACAATTTTGTTCAAAAGTCATCCTTTCTGAATGAAAATTCGTCTTCATATTGAATTAAACTACTTTTTTGAAAGTGGCTTTTTGATTTGAAAATTTGACTTTTTGGTTTGCAAAATTCATGTGCTTATTATTATTTTATTTGTTGAAGATTCATAATTTTAGATGAAAATTCATCTCTTTGGTTCAAAGTTGAACTATTTTGTTAAAAAGCGCTTTTTATTTGTTGCTTAAAAAATAAAAAAATAAAGTTTTTTGTTTCAAAATTAATATCAATTGGTAGGCATTTCATCTTTTTTTCAAATATGAACTGTTACATTTTTTGTTGGGAAATCATCTCCTTAGGCTGAAAAATCGACTGCTTGGTGAAAAGTTTTATAAGACATTTCATATTTCTTGAATCAAAATGCAACTGTTTAGTTAAAAATTCCTTTTATTCTTGTTGTTTTTGAAAACTTGTAAATTTAACTGTTTTGTTTGAAATTCGCCCTTTTAGATTGAAAATTCATCTTTTATGGTAGAAAAGTAATCTCTTTTAGTTAAAATAAATAAATTTTAAGTTATTAAATTTAAATGTGACATTTTGTTGTTGCTTTTAGAAAAAATTCCATGTTAAAAATGTTACTGGCAGGGAAAAATCAGGGAATTTTGAAAATGAAGTTTGGGGGCTACCTTGGATATATTAATATTAAGATTATCAGTTATGAGTATAAAGTTTTAAAAACTAGCTCTTTTTAAATTGATAATAAAGGAATTTTAAACAGTTGATTTGACTAATGATTTAATGTACCGTTCTAAATATAGATTTCAACATTGATTTTAAATTGAATCGATTAAACTTCTTTCTAGATATATGACTACGCAGTCTACTTAAAAAGCAAACATATTTACAATGGAAAGAACTTTAGGATATAAAATATTCTTAATTTAACACCTGGGAAGCAACAAATATCTATATTTCGATAAAAATGTTATTTTTTTATTAATTATCAATATTTTGCTTTTTTGAACTCACGAAAATGTCAATACACCGAATATTCATGATTGTATCCAAAAATAAATTTCCAACAAAAATGTAAAATGGCGAAGATTCTAGTTAATTTAGTGTTATTTATTTTATGACGTCTTGTTTATGAATTCATTACCCTTTGATAAGTTTATCAACTCCATTAATTTGCTCATGGTTTTTAGCGAAAGAGCGAGACATTTTAAATTAATAAAATAATATTAATGTCATAAAATGCTGTTATGTATTTCAGGACTTTTCAAAAAATGAGATAAAAGTGAATATAAGAATAAATAACGCGATGAAGCCAAAATTTGCTAATTTTATATCTATCTAATGCCTGAAGTTTTCCAGGGTTGCTACAGTAATTTTTTTTGGTTGAAAATTTAACTGTTTCTTGAAAATTGGTCTTTTTGGATTGAAAATGCAACATTTAACGTAAAAATTTCAACTTTTTGGTTGAAAATTCGTATTCTCGAAATCTTAACTGTTCTGTAGAAAATTCGTCTTTTTGGTAGGAAATTTCTATCTAACTATTACATTTTTCGTTGAGAATTCTGATTTCTGAAAAAAAATTTTTTTGCCTAAAAATTAATTTTGTGAACTGAAAAATTAACTATTCCGTTTTTTGTTGAAAATTCCGATTTTATTCGTTAACAAATTAAATTCAAAAACAATTTCTTTTTATTGAAAATTCATTTTTTTAACTGAACATTTAACTATTCCATATTTGATCGAAAATTTATATTTTTGGTTAATTTTTCATTTCTTTGGTTTTAAAATTTACTATTTTGTTGAAACTTATTTTCTTTTTATCGAAAATTAATTTTTTTAAACTAAATTTTAACTAATCTATTTTCGATAAAAAAATTTTTTTTTGAAAATTTCGCTATTTGTTTGAAAATTCCTTCTTTTTGGTATAAATTTAATCATTTATTTGGTTAACAGTTTAACTTTTCTCTTGAAAAATCATGTATTTTGTTAAAAATTTATCTCTTTTTGTAGAAAATTAATCTTCGTTATAGAAAATTGATCTTTTTAGATCAAAATTGAATGACTTGTTTGCAAATTTTACTATTTTGTTAAAAATTGAACTTTTTAAATTCAGAATTCGTCTATTTGATTAAAAATTCATCGTTTTGGTATGAATTTAATCTGCATGGTTGAAAACTGATATATTTTTTCGAAAATTGTTTTTTTTTTATTGAAAATTAATTTTTTTTAACTAAGTCTTTAACTTATCTAATTTTTGGTGAAAATGATCTTTTTTAGTTAAAATTAGTATAGATTCAATCTACTAGGTTGAAAATGTAACTATTTTATTGGAAATTCTTTTTTTGAATGTACTTTTTTAAATTAAAAATGTAACTTTTCCATTTATGGTGTAAAATTTATTTTGTATAGATAAACTTTTATATATTTGGTTAAAAGTTTGTCTTTTCTGGTAGAAAATTAATCTTCTTTGTTGAAAATTCTTCTTTTAGGTCAAAAGTTTAACTGTCCGGCTAAACATTCATTTTTTGTTTAAGATTAATTATTTTAATTGTAAATTCATTCTTTTGTTTAACAGTTTAATTACTTTCTTAAAAAATCATGTATTTTGTTAAAAGTCCATTTTTCTTATAGAAAATTAATCTTCTTGGTTGAAAGTTGGTCTTTTTTGTTAAAAATTCTATTTCTTTGGTTAACAGTTTAAATACTTTATTGACAAATAATGTACTATGTTTAGTTGGAGACTCATAATTTTAGTTGAAAATTCATTTCTGTGGTTGATAATTGAACTATTTTGTTGAAAAATATGTATTTAAAAAATTTTAATTAATTTTTTATTGAAAATTTAACTATTTGTTGTTGTTGAAAATACATATTTTGGGCAGAAAATTAATCTTTAATTGGTTCAAAATTTACCTTTTTTGTTTATAATACATTTCTTTCAATTGAAAATTAATTCTTTTAACTGAAAGTTGAACTGTTTCATATTTGGTTGATAATTGATATTGTTTAAATAAAAATGAAGCTATTTAGTGGAAAATTCGACTTATTTGGTAAAAAAGTAGAAAAAAATTGATCGCTTTGTTGAAAATTAATTTTTTTTTATTTAAACTGAGAAATTTAATCTGTTTACTTAAAAAATTCAAGTATTTGGTTATTTCAAATGAAATATTAGCGTTTTTAAATAAAAAGAAACGAATTTTCAACAAAATTGTAAAACTGTCTTCTAAAGAAATGTCAACCGTTTTTTAAATAATTACATAGTTACATTGTTAATAAGTTAAAAGCGTTTAAAATCAAAGATTTTTCATTCAAAAAAACATTGACTATATAAATTAATTAATGATTTTAAAAATTAAATTGTACTTAATGATTTAAAAAGCCAATAATATTTGATGATACAAGACGATTCAGAATCAGTTCACAAACTTCGAATTTCCAGATTTTAACTGACTGTTTATTTAAAATCAGTACTTATAAATTGAATATTCAAAACTAAATCTTGAAAGTTACAATTTCAATTGTTCTATTTCGAACGAATGTCATTTGTAAGTTAAATTGTTGAATTTTGATGTGTCAATAACAATTAAACGTCTATTATTCTTAGAAAAAATTCAAGTAAGTTGGAGAAATATTTAGAAGTTTAAAAAAATTGAAAATAATAAAAAAAATGAAATTATTTCAAACAATTTAAACGAAGTTTCTACGTGTACCGACAAAATCCGGCTATTCGTAAAAAAAATCGGTGCAAATAGTCAACGGCCTAATTTGAAAGCAAATATAGATTTTTTTAGATTTCAAACAAAAAATTTAGAAGCTTTTTAAGACAAATTGAAAATGATTTTTTGTTTCAAAAGATTTAGAAATATAGAAAATATCGGAAAAAACCGGGAAATCACCGGGAATTTGTATTTTTTATTAAAACGGCCACCCTAAAATTTACTATAAGAGTAAATTAAAATATTAGGAATCTGGGTGTCTACCCTACCTGAAAAAACCTGAAAAACCAGCCAGGGAATTTGTATATACCTGGAAAAACCTGGAAATGACAAGGAATTTTTTTGAAGTCAGGGAATTTTTTCACGAGCGTAGTTAATTTTTTTTTTAAATTGCAATTTTAAGTGGAATAAAACGCTTTTATGTTTGAAATAAATTTTTTGACTGAAAGTTCAGTTTATTAAGTTTATTCCAAGTGTAACTTGAACTATTTTGTAGAAAATTTGTTTCTTGTTTTTTTATTATTGGAAATTAATTTTCCTACTTAAAATATAACTATTTAATATTTGGTTGAAAAATTATTTTTTGTGGGAAATTTTGTCCTTATGTTATAAATCAATCTTCTGGGCTGAAAATAATTCTTTTTATGGGAAATTTAATTATTCTAGTTAAAGACTCATAAATTTATTTCAAAATTCATGTTTTTAGTTGCAAATTCAACTGTTTAAGTTGACCAATCATTATTTTAGTTGAAAATTCGTAGCTTTGGTTGAAAATGCTTTTTTTAACTGAAAATGTATCTAA
>JAAAKG020133349.1:0-14192 GCA_010014905.2 Druon quercuslanigerum
ATGACATTTCTTCAATAGAGATGAATTTTCATCAAAAGGAAAATAATTTTAAAAAAAAACCAATCACCCCCCCCCCCCCCCCCTCCCCTTCTAAAATATTATGCGTAACTTATATAAGGTTCCTAAGTATTATATAAAAAATACAGTTTTCATTTTTATTATTTATTGTCAGAAATATTCATTACAAGTTCTACAAGGGTTTTTTTAATTTTTTATGTTTCTAGAGGACGCTGAAAATTAAAAAAAAAAGAAGATGGTCTTAAACTCATATGTTTATCAAGAGAGCCTTGACATTTTTTATTCCATCTTCTGTGTAAATTCTACGATTTATTATTTAAATTTTCTGCTCTTTAAAAACATTTGGGACTGAATAAAATACATCTTTACTGTCTATTTCTCCCAAATCGAAGGTGCCCATCATAGTCTTCAAATTGATCCCGTTTCCCAAATCTAAAGTGACCGTAATCATCAAAATTTTGCCTCTTATTGGGATGAGGTATGTCTTCATCTTCTTCAAAAAGCTGATCCTCGAGTGCGAAACTTTCCAAAAAAATTAAAAAACTTTATTAATTTATTATAAAATTAGCAGGATGATATTAACTGTGTTATATTGAATCTTATTAAATGATTTCTAAATTGTTTATCACAAATTTTTGAAACTAACATAGTTAATATGAATACTTAAACAATTCGTAAAATTTTTTTTTTTTATTTCAAATAAAATTTGTTCGTTTTTTAATCTATAACTAAATAAATTACAAAAGGTAGAACATTATTTTTATGAAATATTTTTTTTGCAATAATTACCTACGAAGTGACGGAAGGTTGTGGAAAAATTTTTGGTGGCCTGAAAGATGTTGAGAGTTGGATTTTGATTCAGATTTTCCTGACAGAAACCAAATGGTCATCAGTGTTAAAAACAGGGACGTTGACTGGTTCATGTCTGCGCTGTAACTTGCAATTTTCTCAAATAAATTTACATTGATTATCACAATTTAAAAAAAAAAAATTAATCACCCTTTAAAAAATTTTGCATTAAAAATAATATATGTATAAATAAACGTTTGTAATTGAATGCATTCTAAGATTGATAATTTTATTTAATTTTTAATGCTTTTCAGTTTTAATTTTTGAAAAGATTCAAAATCAACCAAATTCCTAGGTCTTCAAATTCATATTATTATTTGTATTCAAGAGAAAAACAATTCCGCACAGAAATTTATTACATTAATATTTATTTTGCTTTTGATTTTAAAGTTATCCAATTAGACAGCTGCTAAACTTAAAAATTTTTAATCTTAAATTTTGAATAAAATTTGCACAATTAAAAGTTTTTGCACTTTAGAAAATGTAAAAAGACAGGAGAACAAATGTTCAGTAAAATCAAATGGAATCATTATTCTCATTTATTTTTTGATTTATTTACCTCGGATATCAGGAAAAAATTATTTAACACTCAAAAATAATCTTTTATGACTCAGATGTCATTAACCGGAAAAGTTTTCTCAGAGTTGCTACAGGTCAGGAAATTCTGGAAATTTTCGATAAACTAAAGTTTAGGGCTCGTCGACAAATCACATAAGGCTTTTTTTGTTGTTGCAACTTTTGATTGCAAATTCATTTCTTTGGTTAAAAATTTTGGTTAGAAACTTGTCTTTTTGGGTGAAACAATACTCATTTTGGTGCAAGACTCAACTATTTAATAAAATGGAATTCTTTTGTTCAATTTTATATGGTTAAAAATCCATTTCCTTTAACTAAAAATGTAATCGTTCCATTTTTACTTGCAAATATATTTTTTTAGTTGAAAATTCACTTATTCTGTGCAAAGTTTGTCATTATTATTTAATATTTTCGTATCTTTAATACATATTATTTATCCTAGTCTGTATTTCTGTATCTGTATTTTGTTGGAAATTTGTCTTCTTGGATAGAAAATTAATCTTTTTGGTTAAAAAATCAAATAATTGTGAAAAATGCATGTTTTTACTGTTAAAAATTTATTTTTTATGATTTAAAATTAATTTTGTATACTGACGATGTAACTATTCCAATTTTGCTTGAAAATTTGTCTTTTGGTCAAAAGTTAATTTATTTTGTTTAAAATTCGTTCCATTCGCCTGAAGATTTAATTATTTTTGTCGGAAATTTATATTTTTGGTTTGGAAATTCTTTATTTTTTTAGAAAATTGGTCCTTTTGTCTTAAAATTCAAAATTTTAGTACAAAATATATCTTTTCGGCTTGTAAACTCAATATTTTGATAAAACTTTTATCTTTATTGACTGAAAAATGAAAAAAAAATGAATTTAATCTTTTTGGAGGAAGATTTATTTCTTTGACTGAAAATTTAACAATTTTCTGTAAATTAATTTTTTATGTTTGAAAATGTAATAAAAATTAAAATGTAATTTAAAAAAATGCTTCCTTGTTTAAAGTGAATTTTTCAACTGGAAATGTAAGTATTTTATTTTTTATTAGAAATTTATGTATTTTAGTTGAAAATTTAACTATTTGGTTAAAAATTAATTTCTTTTGTTGTTGAAGATTCATCTTTATTTGTTAAAAGTTCATGTATTTTGTCGAATATTCATCTTGTCGGATGATAATTCAAATATTTGATTAAAAATGCACTTTTTGTTTAAAAAATGTTTTTGTTTTGTTGAAAATAAATTTTTTAAACTATAAAAGTAACTATTTGATTTTCTTGTTGAAAATGTTCTTTTTTAGAAAAAAATTTAATTTATTTTGTTTGAACTTCATCTCTTCTGGATTGAAAATTTAATTATTTTGGTACAAAGTTAATATTTTTGGGTTGCAAATTCAATAATTTGAATGAATTTTTTTCCTTATTGACTGAAAAATCTTTCTTGATAGAAATTTATTTTCTTTTAATCCAACTGTTCGATTGAAAATAAATCTGTTTTCATTGAGAAGTCCACTATTTTCTTGAAAATTCTTCTGTTTAAAGTACATTCAACTCTTTCTGATTAAAAATTAAATTATTTGATTTGGAATATTCCTCTTTTGTTGGTTGAAAATTAATTTCTGTAACAGAAATGTTAAGTGCACCGTTTGTGGTTTGAAACTTACATTTTTTAGTTTAAAACTATTGT
This sequence comes from Druon quercuslanigerum, assembly GCA_010014905.2. NCBI lineage: Eukaryota > Metazoa > Arthropoda > Insecta > Hymenoptera > Cynipidae > Druon > Druon quercuslanigerum. Next base: position 3,116 of record JAAAKG020133349.1, read on the forward strand.
CACTGACAAGTTTTTACAATAAATTTAGAAAGCACGTTTCTTTTCAATAAAATTATTCCTGAAAGGAAAGTCAGGGAAAATTCAGAAAATTTAGAATTTGTAGCAACTCTGTCTTTAAAAGAACCGCAAATTATAAGATAATTTATATTATAACACTAAATATAAAATACAATTTTGTGACTTAAAAAACATTTTTAATGAGAGACTTACCTCTAAGAAGGGAAGTTTAACAGCGAGATTTGAACGAGCGACTGCGGTAGCTTTTGCATCGTTTATGAGCTTATATACCAAGAACCATGGGTTCCCAGGAGAGTTGAATTTTTATTCTTAGAGCCAAGAAATGATAAACAATTTTCTCAGCTTTGCCCTGGTAGTGCTTTGTATAATCTCGTTCATATTCCTAGCTTGCAGCTTTTGTTGATCGACAGTTCCATAACCGCATTACGAACGCCGAACAAATTTTCCCCTCAAATTTATTCCCTCTATAGTCTTTATTCTTTATTCTAGACTTTATTCTAAAGTCTAAAGATAGTTAAAATTGCATCGAACTCGACAAGGGGATGATTAAAATTACAAGTAGAGGGTTTTTAATGTTTTTTTCAAAGGCCATCATTTTATTGATAAAAGGCTTATAGGATTATTCATTCAGCTTGTCCTTATTATTTCTTTCGATTTTTTAGAATATAGCTTTCTCTATTTTTTTTATTTAATTAGAAGTCTAGAGAAAATATAATTCCTCGAGTCGATTGGATATTTATATTAAAAATAAAATTTTAGTCTTTCTAAATTAGGTTCGTTCAAGTAAATTAGTATCATTTAAAAATTAACAAGGGTTAACAAGGTTGATACAAAATCCCAATTTCGAAATTCTCTGACTGTTCATTGAGCACTTTTTTATTTTCCCTGATCGTTAAAAATGTTGCTTTAAGGTATAAAGTTTAATCATTTCAATGCAAAAAAAAGAAACAGTTAACAAAATAGTTCATTTTTCAGCAAAACTAAAAGTTTAATAGTTGTTATTAAAAAAAAATGTTATTTTAAATCAGAAAAAGTTGAATGTACTTAAAAAAGACTCATTTTTTACTGTCAAGAATGGCTTTTTAATTAATAAAGAAGAAAACAAATTTCAAAATATTGAAAGTTTGAATTTTCAACGGAAAAGTTAATTTGCAACAAAATGATAACCAAAAATATAAGTTTTCAACCGAAATAATTGAATTTTAAAACCAAAACAAAAAATTTTCAACAAAATACATAAAGTCTTAACTAAAAAATATAAATCTTCAACTGAAAATGAAATTGTCCCATTTTCCGTCAAAAAAATTATTTTCAACAAAAAAAGGCTTCTTAACTATATATTTGAGCTTTAAAGCACAAATAAAACATAATTACATTTTCTGCCCAAAAATATGAGTTTTTAACCAAAGTCATTGAACTTTCAACCAAAGAAATGAGTTTTCTAACCAAAAAGACAAATTTTCAACAAAATACATGAAATTTCCACTAAAAAATAAATAAATCTTTAATCAAAAATGGAATAGTTACAATTTCAGTTAAAATAATTCATTTCCAACAATAAAAAGAACGTTAAAAAAAAGTGTAATAGTTGATATTTCCACCAAAAAATATTGTTATCTTAAATCAGAAATAGATGAATTTAATTTAAAAACAAAAGAATTTTCAAAGAGCAAGTTAAAACTTCACATTTTCAACCAAAAAGTGGCCTTTTTTCATTTAAAAAGATGAATTACTATGAAGAAAGACAGTAAAGTTTTCAATCCGAAACTGTGAATTCTTAACAAAAAATTTAATTTTGAACATTATAGTTGAATTTTCTACCAAAATAACCAAATTTTCAAGGAAAAAAGACGATTTTAACCAAACAGATCAATTTTTCACAAAAAATATTAATATTATACCACAAAAGATGAGTTTTCAACAAAATACATGAAATTCAACTGAAAAATATGAATTTTTAATTTAAAAAAATTAATGTTCAATTAGTTTAATAATAAATAATTTTTTATATTTTTAATTTTTACTCATTTAATAATTTTAATTAGTTGAATTTTCGAACAAAATCATGGAATTTCTGACCCAAGAAGACAAGTTTTTAACGAAGAAATACATTTTTAACTAAAAAGATAATTTTTCTCCAAAGAAGTTTACTGTTTGACTGTAAAAAATTAATAAATTTTAAACAAAAAATATTAAATTTTAAGCAAAAATTAAACTATTCAACCATTTTCGTAGAAAATTCAACTGTTTGGTTGAAAAATCAACTATTTTGTTGAAAAGTCGTCCTTTTTGGGTGCATTGAACTGTTTTTGAATTAAAATTAAAATCTTGTTTTTTTAAATATATAATAATTATACATATTGAAGATACATCCATACTATTATAGTTGAAAATTGATCTACTTTTTGATTAAAAAGTCGACAAATTTTAGGTTGCAAACTTAACTATTTTTGTAGAAAATTCCAGTCTATGGTTGAAATTAACTTTCTTGGTAAAAGCTAATATTTTTGTGTTGAACATTTAAAAGTTTTGTAAAAAATTTGTCTTTTTGCCTTGAAAATTCAATAGATTCGTAGAAAAATAAACTACTTTGTTGAGAAATCGTACTTTTGGGATGCATTCAACTGTTTTTTATTTCAGATTAAAATCTTTTATGGTTTAGTTATTAATATTACATTTTTCGTTAACAATTCATCACTTTTGGTTAATAATTCAACTACTTGGTTGATGGTTGAACTATTTTGTTAAAACCCAATTTTTTGCTTAAAGATTTATCATTTTAGTTTAACATTTGCACAATTTGTATGTATTTTGTCAAATGGCTTGATTTTCTTTGTATGATTCATTTAAATAGAATCGAAACTTTTTAAAACTGTGAAAAATTATTTACAAATTCTCGATTTTCGATGTTTTAGAAGATTTTTATTTATTTATAAAATATTTGTCAATTAATATTTAAAACAAACAATCAAATCTTTCATCAACATTTGGTCTAGTAATCTAGTTTGTCTGGCATCCCTGCAATAAATTTCACTTTATCACGACCCTAATCTTCCTTCACTTCTCAAATTACCTAACGATTTTTAAATTGACGTCATTGACATTGCAACACTTTAGTACAAGTGCAAACTATATAAATCAAGATTGACATATCGTCGGTCAGGGTCAGGAATTAGCACCTGAATTTCGAAAGGCTTCTTTCCTTCTAGAGCTTCCGAACCTTTTATAAACCCTCGATTCTGTTTCAGACTGATCATTAGGAATCCACCATTCCATCAAAAACAAACAAAAACTCTTTCATCTCAAAACTGATCGCATCATGACAGTCACAATGAATTTGGAAACAAGACAACGTGCCTTTTCCGAATGGTGGACAGAAGAAACTGAATATCTTTTCCAAAAAATTGAAAGGTGGGCTGTCTGTGCAAGAGGATACAATCGTCTCAGATCTCAAAGAATTCCCAAAAGTCGAATACCGACGGAAGAGAATAATTCTTCCTCCAGATGGAGCATTTCTGGAAATAAACTTTTCATCGAAGAGGCTTCCTGGAATCCTCGTTTTCAAACTTTAAATCGTTCCCATGCCAGCAAATCTCAGCCTGAGGAGTTGAAACTTAATTGTTGTGGGACCTTAAATTACAAATCAAATGCAAAATTGGACAGCACTTGTCTTGAGACCTACAGCTATGATCATAGTATTTATTTCAAGACAATTGGGGATCTTAAGTCAAAGAGCACCCAAGATTTGAGGGAGGAGAATCAGGATTCGAAAAAAGAGAGCCTGGATTTGAAAGATGACTTTGAAAAAGTGGACAAAGAGGAATTTAAGGAGAAAATTGAGTGGGAACAACCTAGAAAGAAGGAGCGATTTGACCAACTGATTTTTATTGACTCTTTCAATGAAGAGGATGAGGAAGTTGAATATTTAACGCGTTGGCCTATTGATGTGAGCAAATTGTCGACTGATGAAACAAATCAAAATGAAGAAAATTTAGATAAAGATATGAAAGATTTGAGTTCAGATCAGAATCAAAATCAGAAGAAGAATATAGAATTTAATGTGAATTTTGATGATGGATTGAAGGACGTGAATGATAATTTTCAACTCGACCTGCATTTTGGAAACCCTTTGGGTCAATCGAGGAGCTTCCCAGATTTCAAGTGTTTCAATGATTCAGAAGATTCAATATATTTTAATTCGGAAAATAGAAATCAGAAAGAAATAAAGAGATTCTTCAGTCCAAGGAGGAAATCTAAATGTCAAGTTCTTGGAGATGATAATGTCGACTGGCCGGAGGTTTTGCTGACCTACAGAAAAAATACCGATTTAGCAACTTCACCACATCAACACGCAGAATCAGTGAGGGGAAGTGACTGTTATTTTGTTTCCGGTTCGTGAATGTGATTCGAAAATTTTAATTATCTCTAAAAACCGTGAACATAAAGTGTTTTTTTTAACCAAATTTGTTGGTTAAAACCGAATCATTAACGTTCTTAGGTATTGGTACAAATTAATTAATTCGCCTATTAACATTTTTTGACATGTCCATTTATCTGATTATTAATCCTTTGAGTCAATGATTTAAAAAAATGTAACGTTTCCTGATTTTTTCATTTTGTACGTTTCAATAAAATAACAGTTTTATGTTTTTTAAAATCGTTGTTCAAGAATTTTTTATATTCTAAATAATTGCAATACTAGATTTTTCATCTGAAATTCAGAAAATCACTTACATTATTTGTTTTACATAAAAAGGATTTCAGGGTGTATACCAGTCGGATGATTTTAAATTCCCGGTCATTTCCCAGCTTTCTCGCTGTCCAATAAAAAAGTTCGAAATATTTGAATGATTTGAAATAGTTTTTAAAGATTTCAAAGATTTTAAAAGTTTTTAGAAATTTTTTGATTTGGAGCATAGAATTGTTTAAAAGAATTATAATTCTGAATTCAAACAGGGATTTTTTTTTAATATCCTTCTTCTAAATCAGAATTAAAATTACTTTCCAAAATTTCCGTTCCATGACAACTATTCTTTGTTCCAAACGAAATAATAATTATTTACAAAAATTCCCTGTCCATGACAGATTTATATTTATTGATAATATTTTCTATTGTCATTCGAAAATAGAGTAACTCGTTTTTCCTAAAATTTAGAAAAGAAAAGTTTAAAATTCTGTCAAATTTTTATTTGAAAAAAAAGAATTTCTAAATTGAAAAAAAATCGATTTGGAAAATGGAATGTTTAAAATCTGCAGAATTATGAATTGAAACAGGCAATTTTGAATATCGAATTTTCAATAAAAAAAGATTAAAATTCAACCAAAATCAGGTGCAATTTTGAACAAAATACCTGAATTTTCAATCGAATAATCAGATTTTTTATCAAAGGTGTAAATCTTTTTAAAAAAATGCATTTTTTACCAAGTAGTTCGACTTTCAATAAAGCAGTTGAATTTTCGACTGAAAAGGAAGTCTTCATAAAAAATAGTGGAATATTCAAAAAAATAATTTAATTTTCAAATAGTATATGTTTTAACCAAATGATATGAGTTCTGTACCAAAAATAATTGTCTTAAATACAAATAATATGAACTTTGAACAAAAAAGTTAATTTTTAACCAATTTTTAAAAAATATTTACCAAATTTTTTAATTTTCAACAGAAAAAGATCAGTTTTCTAAACAAGAGTTGCATTTTCAACCCGAAAATATAAATTTTTAACAAAAAAGTTAATTTTCCACTAAACAGTTAAATATTCTACTAAAATGATGAATCTTCAACGATAAAAATTATTTTTGTTAAGGTAGTTAAAAATCTGACAGACATACAACAATACATACAGACATACATATAGATAGACACATTCGTAAAAACTTGTTTTTCGGATTCAGGGGGTCTCAGAACGTGGACATTTGACAAAAATGGGGGGGTGGGGGGTGTCAAATTTTACACAAATCTAATACCTTCTCTGATGAGAATGTAAAAAGATTAATTGTTAACGAAACATATTGGGTTCTATTAATGTAGGTTGCATTCAAACGAAAAAAAGCGAAGTTTCTTAAAAAATGGACACTCGGAGAATATGGAAAAGAGTGCAAATATAAACTGTTAAATAAAACCACTTATTTTTATTAATTGTTTCAAAAAATGTGTATACAAATTTACGTTTTCCCCTCCCCTTCCCTACCATAGCAGTGTGACGTAGTTTGGAACGGCCCCTATTCCAAATCAGAATTAGAGCAATACAATATATGGAACCACTTTTAATTTGCACATTAGTACATTCGAGAGAAAAATCCGGGCTGCACTGAATCAAATTCTCAGTTTCCCGATTTCACGATCAGGTAGATACCCTGAATTTAAAACATTCATTATTTTAATGTCTTTATAGCAGTAAAGAGAATTGAATCCTAAATCAGATTGGATGATCAAAATTCCATTTAAAACTAAATAATTGCTATCTGAAATTGTCATTGTAATCGAATTAAATTACAAAATGATGTCACTAAAATTTCTTAACAATTATGTAACGATCTCAATTCCTTTTCATATGTCTTGTTAAATAAATGGATTAATTGTGAAATCGTTTCTCTAATTCTATTCCCTTTTTAATTTTTGTTATTTTAGTAAAATATTCTTTTTTCTTTTTTTATTTGATTTTTATTTGCATGATTGAGCTTTTAATACTTATTTAATTAATTTTCGGAGATCTGCTCTCGAGTGCATATTAATTTATTTTTACGCATGCGTCACGGATGCAAGTACCACGCACGCGTTCGTACCTCTCGGGTTGGCGAATCGATCTTTAACGTTTGTGTCGTGTAAATTGTATTTTCCAAAGCGTCATTAGGATTCAATAATAGTGAAAAAATGGGAAAACGATTGGAAAATGTTGCAGTGATGGCTTGCATGACGACTCTGCTGATGCTCTTCAACTTTGCGTTTTTGGTAAGGATTTATTTATTTATTTCTATCAAAAAATAGAAACGGTACGTCTTTCACAAAATATCACTTAGAGTCCTTAAATAGAAATTTGCGTTAAATGTTTATCAAACAAATCTATATTTCTGCATTATTATGTATGAGACCTTATGAACAAATTATATAATATAAAAGTTAAAGGATTTGTATAAATAATCTATTAATTTAAATCATAATTATTGCAATTTTTCTGTAAATAAAATGAGTGAATTTATTTTATAATATATCTTTTTATTAGTTTTCTTTAATTAAATAAATATTATAAATAAATATAAAAAATAGATCTCTTACAAAATTTCACTCAGAGCCCTTAAATGGAAATTTGTATTACATTTTTACCAAATTAATCTATAAATCTTCATTATGTCTGAGACCTGATTAACAAATTATATAAAATGAAAATTAAAGAATTTGTATAAATAATCTATTAATTTCAATCATAATTGTCTCAATTTTTTGATCCATGAAATAAGCTGATTTATTTTATAATATATCTTTTTATTAGTTTCCTTTAATTAAATTAATATCTTTGCAGAAATTTGAATATCATATATATATATTTTTTTTTTATTTTTTTATCTTATTTTTTACCCTGAAGCTAAATCCACTAAAAACTATTTTACTGTTAATGTTTATTGTTGTGCGATTTAACATTAATTTTTCAGTGCTCAGGAATTTTAATGCTCTGTATTGGCATTTATATGAAATGCCAATTACGTGATTATGTGGATGCAAGTATGCAAGGAAGTGGAGCAGCTCTATTGGCTCTAGCTTGTTTGGGAGCGGTTGTCGTCATTGCAGCCTCACTTGCCTGTTGCTGTACAGCTCGTGGACATCCTGCTCTACTTTATCTGGTAGATAAATATTTACAATTAAAATGAACCTACTTTTTATTCAATTCAGATTTTTCATTCATTTCTTATTTCTTTGTTATCCCATAAAACTAAACATTATTTTTTATAAATTTTATTCTAACCAACATCATCAGTCGCGCTCTACGCGCCTGTAGTTTCTCGATTTTACCGGAAAAACAATTTTTAATACAAAGTACAAATTTTGAATAATTATTTAATTTTTTATTTTTTAATATTTTTAAGCTCTAAATAATATTATTTTCCTTAGATTCTAGAGAAAATTCCAAAAGATTTTTCAGGATTTCAGATATGGACAGGCCTCGGATTCAGTTTAGAGATAAAAAATTGTGGAAATAGTGTCACAAATTTAAAAAAATAGTGTGGAAATAGTATCGTAAAGTTTTTCAAATATTAAATGTGAACTTCAATGTTTGTTTATAATGTTAATTTAACTATTTATTATGTTAATTGTTAATTTTTTAAATTAAATTAATAGATTCCAATAAGAAAATTGAACTATTTTTTGTTGAAAGTTCATTCTTTTCGGTTCAAAAGTCTACTATTCAAATTATGATCGTTAAGAATTCATTTTTTTATTTTAAAAAATGATTATTTGCTTAAAAATTAAACCTGTGGAAGTTAAACCTTTTTTGTTACGAATGCCACTGTCTGATTAAATTTTTTTTTTTAAATTGAAAATTAGCTTTTTTGTTGAAATCTCAACAATTTGATAGGAAATTTACAATTTGGTCTAAAATTAATGTAGTTTGTTAAAAATTCGTATTTTTTGGTAGAAATTTCTTTTTTTTTAAATAATAAATTGAACAAATTGATTGAAAATGAACTTTTTTGTAAAAAAATTATATTCTGGGATCGAAAATTTAACTTTTTTGTAGGACATTTTTCTTTTTGTCTTGAATATTTAACAATTTGGTAGAAAATTCCTACATTTGGTACAAAATTAAACTGCTTTGTAGAAAAATAGGTTTTCTTATTGGAAATTAATTTTTTCAACTGAAAATGTAAATATTCCATTTCAGATTGAAACCTAATATTTTAAATTCAAAATTGACCTTCTCTAGTTGAAAAATCACTTATTTGTTTGGAAATTTGTCTTTTTTAGAAGAAAATAACTTCTTCATTTAAAAATGATCTTTTTTAGTTAAAAATGCAGTTGTTTTGTTAAAAATTAATTTTGTTTGCTGAGGATTCAATTATTTTATTGAAAATTCATCTTTTTGATTAGATCCGTTTTTTATTTTTAATTCTAATTTAATAATATATTTAAATTTTAATAATAATTTGTAATTATTCTTTTGCTGAAATTGAACTTTTTTGATTAAAATATAACTGTTTTGTATCAATTTTGTATTAGTGACTCGAAAATGAAGCAATTGAGTAGAAAAATTAACTATTTAGATTAAAATTGGCGTATTTGATTAAAAATTCGACTATTTTTTTGTAGAAAACCAATTTTTTGTAGAAAACCAATTTTGTTGCTGTATTTTGTTCAAAACTCGTGTTTGTTGGATAAATCCAACTATTTTTTATTTTAAATTAAAATCTTCTTCTGTTGAAATATCAACTATTACATTTTTCGTTGAAAATTAATCTTTTTCGGTTAAAAATTCAAATCCTTCGTTGAAAGTTTAACTAATTTTTTAAAAGTTCATTTCTTCAGTTAAAAATGTACAATCTCAAGTTGAAAATCTAATTGTTTAATAGAAAATTTGCCTTTTTTCTCGAAAATCCCACAATTTAGTACAAAATTCAAGCATTTGATACTGAAGTAAACCGTTTAATCCCTGATTAGTAGGTTTAAATTGACCTTTAAAGATGCTGGTTCCATACAGTTGTATACAAAAGATTTAGAAAGAATAAAGAAATAGTGAGAGGTTGGTTTTTAAAAGAATTTTGAACTTTTCTCCTCTTTTTTTATTTTGTTAAGTATTTGTCTCTGATGAGCTGAAAAGGAAGTATTTTGAAAATCTAATTTTAAATTTTGAATTTGTTTCATGCTCTAATTTCGTTGCATAAGATTATTCACAATAAAGTATATTTAATTTCGATCTAAAATAAAAAAAGATAAATAATTTTTTTTTAGTATGGAGCTTTCCTCGCAGTAATCGCTTTACTTGAGTTGGGAGCTGGTGCATCTGTTTATTCTTATCGAAGTGCATTGACAGAAGGATTTGATAAAGGACTTAATCACAGTCTCGATGCTTATCCAGACCCAAAAGCAAGAACTGCCCATGTCGACTTCATGCAGAGCCAGGTACAAAAATAATTGTTGACTATTTAAAAGATGTAATGATTTTTCATATTATCATCATTTTTATGATTGAGAAAGTATTAGAATTGTCGGAAACACGACACCACAGTTTTTCAACGGATCTCTACGTTTCGGGACCCCCTGAATCTGAAAATCAAGTTTTTACGATGGTGTTTGCCTGTATAAGAAAAAATAAACAATTTTATCTTAATGACTGTCTTCGATAAAAAGAATATTTTGAGAGTTATAGCATTTTCTATATTTTTAAAATCAATCGAAAGTCAACATTTTAAGTCAAACAACGTACGATATAAAAAAAGTCAAGAGAAGAAAAACATTGCTTTTTGACAGTTCTTCAAGATTATCATAACAACCTTTTGGATTTTCTTGAAAAATCGAAAATTCAAATTTTGATTGCATAAAAAATAATGAAAGATCAGAAATTCAATTTTTTGGTAAAACTATGCAGGATACGAAAAAAGGTGAATAAAAAAATGTGATGTCAGAAAAGATATATAAATTCGTTATTAATCACTTTTTAATAGAATGCGTACTTTTTGTTTTATTCGTAAAAAATAACATTGAAAATAAAAAAATAAAAATATTGTGGAAAAACGACAGAAGTTACGAAAAAAATGAATTAACAAAAATTGATCTCAAGTTAAAAGAAATACGAAAAACTATGCACAAGAGGAAACTGGATATTTTATGTGTGCCTGAAGCAAAGAAAAAGGGATGCTAAAGTAGGTACATAGAAAACTGGTTATTGAAGGGCGGATTTGAAATAGAGTCAGAAGTAGATAGTGAAACACATCGGTGGCAAGGAGTAGGTCTCACTTTGAATGAAAGAGCGAAGCAGCATCTCAGAGATCGAGATTTCGTATCTCCCAGATTGCTGTGGGCTAGAATGAAAGTAGGAATCAGAAGATTATTTATCATTGCATGTTACGC
>JAAAKG020133350.1:0-14192 GCA_010014905.2 Druon quercuslanigerum
AGTAGTGACGATATTCGTACAAAACAGCAGTAACTCGAAGATAATCAGCTTTTCGAGGAAGCCGAAGGTTTATTGTACGGACCCGGAATCGCCGATTGATCGGTAAGTCACTGAAACTAATAGTTATACCGTAACGAATCTTTAAACTTGATTATCTCGAAACTGTCTTTTCAAAAACTGCTCGTGCTGTAACATTAAAAGTTATTAACCGATTAGGGTAAAATTTTCAGGGGTTTCTCTTTAGAGTACTATCGGAAGGATATACCTAAAAGTTTAAAGATATCGGGTTATTAAATAATTTTTTTAGGGTCAAAACTGTTGAAAAAATGGTCGAAAATTTAGACCTTCGATTAAACAGCCGATATAAATTTTATTTTTCAACTTTTTTATTATTTTATAGGTTTATCCTTCCCTTTAAACTGTCAGTAATCGAGCAAAAAAACCTTTTTTATTTCAGATAAATGGAAAATTTTTGACAGCTGCAGCAGTTTTCGATGCCTTGGAGCAGACGCTTGAAGAAATATTCTGAGGGACCGCCATTTTGTAAAAGAAAATAAAAAATCACATGTTTTTTTACACTTTAACAATGTAGCAAAAAGATTTTAAAAGTAATAAATGATCTATTTATTTTAACAACTTAAAAAAAATTAATTAAAATTGATTGATTTTACCCTTTCTAAAGGTATCTCCCCCCTTAACTGCACTGGCCTCACTGGCTGATGTGAGAAAAAGAACGGATTTTCCATAGGATGCCATAAGCAGTTAGCAGGTTTAGACTGCATACTTCTGCTCTAGATACAAAAACGTGAATTTCAAAAATCCATTTTTAAAAACTAAAAGGAATTTTGCTGTTTTGCTTGCGGGACATTAACTACTCATAAAAAAGGTTCCAGAAAATACAAAAAAATTAATTTCTAAAACAATGTCAGTTAACAGGTTTAAACCGCGGACCCTTCATTTATTATATGTTAATGGAAAGGAATCATGTCCTTATAATATTTCCACCTCGAGTTAGTTCTGTGGCTGCGGATATTTTGAATTTGATGATGTTAAAAGGTAGGGAAGTTCATCAATAAATAAGTAATGAGAGGCATTGAAAATTGGTTAACAAAAATAGTTAAATTTGAATTTAAAAGAGGAGACAAATCGAATGTTTCGCTTTATATTGAGCATTAACATCGAGACAATACTTTTTAACATTAAATAAAAAGAAAAATGTACTTTTCTCGAAAAGTATGTATATTTTGAAATGATCCTTTTCCTTCTTTACAAAATTTTTAGTCTCCATTTCCCAAATACTGGTCGGATGTTTGAGGAAAAATGAATAGAAGCATATTAGGCGTTGCCTCTACGCCTTCGTCTTCGTCTAGATTCTAATCAATTTTCATAATAAGCGCGTGCAAAAGTCGATATGGAGGTCAACCAATCAGCGCAATAGCCTGGTCAGTCTCTGTTTTACGTAGGGTAAAAAATTACTTAAGATTAACCATGGCGTAAGATCAGCTGAACCATGTCGCGATTCTACATTCATACTCAGAGGAAGCTGACCAGCACGATCTTGAAATCCTCATGAATTAGTTCATTTCTAGAAATTCGAAGCGAACTGCAGTGTTTGCGCTTTATTAGTCAGATTAGTAATAATTGTGGATTTATATGAATGATTTTGTGTAAGTCGTATTGATAAATAAAATCGGTCGAAAACAATATAATGTTTATTTCTTCATATTTTATTAGATTTCCATGAGAATCAAGGAATTTATAAAAATTAGGGGGACCCTTTTGTCGGTACCAGAAAATTACCCACCTGGATTTAAAACGTTTCGCCGAACCGGGGCAATTGGAACCTCATGTTTGAAAGCAAAATTTTATCGCAACACAACATCTTCGCAAGAAGTTTTAAACATTGTTTCATAATTTAACATGTTAAACTCAACAGGGACTTAGCAGCGATCATAGCTGATGATAGAAACAGCCAAATTCGCTTGAGAAAAAGTTGCAGAAAAAAATATTGTTAATTTTTCATATCAGATAATTGTAATTTTTCATGTTATCGATTTTTATTTTCAAAATTCAGAAATTTATGAAAAAATATGGTTTAAAAATAAAAAGCGTTGCATAAATCTCATGATGCAGAGGATGCATTTATTTCTTAAGTCAATATACAAATATAACTATCGAGCCTGTGGAAATGCGAAGATTTCGACGCTGTTCGATTAGTGCTAATAAAATGCAATGTATATATAATAATACGTCAAGTATACATTGTATCTGTGTATTTCACATATTCAAAGCTCCGTAATAACCGGGTTTTCGTAGATAAAAAATACAAATACCCTTGTAACTAATATACAAATGAGATTGTTAATGGTTTAGAATTTACAAAATTCATATTCGTCATCCCTGACTCTCTGGCAAGTGTTCAAACTTTTATGGAGTGCATTTAGACTAACGTGTCGCTTTCTATAATTGCGAGAAATGTTACTCTTATATATGTCTTTCATAATTACTCAAATTCACAACGATACATGTTGATACCATAATATTTTACTAAACCATTTCTGGGATGAAATACATTTTCTTTCAACAATCTTTTATGATTATTTCTTTAAAACAAGTTTAAAATGCATTTCTTACGTGTTTTATTATGGATGATAACGCAGATTTCTTGACGTAACTAACAAAAATATAAATCTGAAATGTACAATATTTTTACAATACCGTGGGAAGAAACCCAGTTTTGTAATTCTCCACTAAAACCTAAATAAAAGAATTCAACTTTTAAATTAACCAGTTAATTTCCCAAAGATTTTAGAACAACATAATAGAGAATTTCTTTGATTATTTAAAAACTGACTTTTTTAATACATCGTAAGTGGAAGTGTGAAAAAGCTTATTTTTTTTAGAATAATCGCGAATGTGCGGGCGTATTCACTTTATAATGAGTATATGGCATAACAATAATTATAACAAACAGTAATCGTGACGGTAGTAATATCATACCTAGGTCATATCAATTGTAATATCGAATACATAAGAAGGTTCTAAACTTAATCAGCCTCTTTAATAACCAGCTATCCGATTTTATATATATATATGTAATTATGTGTATATGTTACATAATGTAAAATAAACGCACCGATTGCAAGTATCGCTGCCTTTTGGCAACAACGCATCCACACTACACTTCAGAATCGATAAAAACATACCGTGTTGAGTCTGTTTATACGTACAACTAGATTCTTAGAGCCTATATTTGCGTACGACTTAATGTCTAAAATAACTATCACAAACTTATTGCTAACTAATTCACGGCCGTCAACTGTGATTCTGAGAGACTCAACGAATTGTTTTATTTTGTGACGTAGATATTTAATTCTTAATTTTTTATCGTTGCTTCTTTATGCTAATGAATTTCAAATTGCGACAAAATTAAATATATTTTTAATTAAATAAAATCATCGATTGCAGCGGAAAGCTTTTCGACTAACGATTCTAACGCGAGATATTTTTTATTACTAGGGAAACAACTTTAACCTAGATAAAGGAGATTCTCATTTTCTGCGTGTAAAAATATATGATGGAAATAAATTATACATCTAGAGACCAATCAACATGAGATTTTAGATAAAAGTCTTTTTCAAAATCGAAACATACACTTCTGTTGAAAAAATTTCAACTTTTCTCAAGGGTCCTTTAAAAAGTAAATTCTTGGCATACATTAATTTTTCAAATAGGTCCAACGTCCTTGAGACGAAACAGAAGGAATAACAATTTGATTGATAATAATACTAGAAACTTGAGCATGGAACCATAAAATATTCTTACAGTTCTCAGTAACTTAAATCTAAGAACTGAAAGCTACTGTTTTGACGGCTTTTGGCACAAACGTAAGGTCGAGGACCTACATCAGCATTCTATGAACATTATCGAAACTAATTTTCGCGAAAGTTGCCCT
The DNA here is from genome assembly GCA_010014905.2 of Druon quercuslanigerum. NCBI lineage: Eukaryota > Metazoa > Arthropoda > Insecta > Hymenoptera > Cynipidae > Druon > Druon quercuslanigerum. Next base: position 3,956 of record JAAAKG020133350.1, read on the forward strand.
AATAAAACGCTGAATGTCGATATAACTTCTATTCTATTATTTTCTAAACAATTTTTTGAAGCGCATGCGCGTTTCAATTTTTCTATTTTTCTATTCCCTTTATCACTGGTTTTGTCGGAGCATACTTAGTTAATCGTTATTATCAGATAATCTACCACCTAGTAATATCTGAATGTATAACATCAGACAATTACATAATTATAAGATATTGTCCAAAATTCCACTTATCTAATGTAAGTGACCAAACCTAAAATCCGATGTTGACATCCTTAGCTATCATACCCAGAGTTCAAATATTTTTGACTAAAAAGACTATATGCGAAATTGTATTAAAAATGTAATTAAAAAATTTATATCAATCAGGTTCCATGTTCTCGCGGATTTTAAATATTTACTTGAACTCTGGCAATATAGGTGTTTTAAGCTAGAGTACCAAAGAGATAATATTTCAAAGATTAATCCGACCGATCTTCTCTTTTAGAATTTATTAGAATCTTAAGCTTCCTTATTTGAAATGAAGGCGAATTACTAGATTCTGTAAATATTATTGAAAACATAAAAGATTTTTGTTATATTCAAATCTATAGTCAAAAATGCAAAGAATTTTAGTAAACAGGAAAGAATCTATAAACTTTCAATGCTTCAATTTAACAGCTTCAAAATTTGGAAAAATTTGATCAAAGTGCAAATTTTTAAGAATTGAACGTTTTTAAATTAAAACGCAATCAATATTGGGAGAATGTTAGTATAAATGACTTTAAAAACTAATTTAAATTTAAGAACTGTAATAAAACAAATAATGTTGAGTTAAACTGAATTAAATTAATAAAACTAGAATTTTATTATGTCAAATTAATTTAAATCGAACTGATTGTCAGTTTAATTGATTTGAGTTCAGTTTCAATCATTTAAACCCTATTAAATTAACCATACAAATTCTTCAACCTAAAATTCAGTGATATTAATTTGCCAAAATTTCAATTGACTTAATTTGAATTATGTATAGAATTCACTGGAATTAGAAATAATCTCCTTGGTTTTAAAAGAATTTATTTGAATTTAGTAGAATTGACTGGAGTACAGAAGAATGCACTAAGATAGAGTCGGAATGAGTAGAATTCTGTAGGATTTAATACAATTCGATCCAATTATTTTGTATCTGTAGTTGAATTTTTTCAAAATTGAATTTCTCCTAATACTGAGCAATTGACTGAATTTGAATTAATTCTCTTAAATTCCCCTCAAATCAATGAAATTACTTTAAATTCGACCAAATTAATTGATAGTTGAATCAATGCGAAAATAATTATTTCTTAAATTAGCGAAATTAATACGCCTGGATTTCGTCAAATTTAGTTAAAATTAATTGAATTATGTAAAATTCAAACGAACTCTACTGAAATTACTGAAATCTATTTGAAGGGAATAGAATTCTCTTCAATCATCTTAAAGCAGGATTAATATTGAATTCCTTGATATTTCTTTTAATTTAGTGAAATTAATCTCATTCTCCACGAAATCCGTATAATTCAGGTGAATTAATTTAAAGATTTAAAAGAAACCAGTTTAGTTAATTTAATTTTGGTTTAAATGCATCAGGTGGAATTTGCCTTGCATTTGTATAAATTCACTTTAAAAAAAGGACAATTAATTTTCCAAAAATACAATGTAGTTTACACGAATTCAGCAGATTTTTAGGAATTTATAACAATTTGTGAAATTTAGAAAAACTCACTTATAGAGTTGAGAATAATTTACTGTAAATTAATAGAATTAGGCGGAATTTAAATTCAACGGGATTCACCTTAAATTCTGTTGAATATGCCTTGAATGGATTTTAATATCAAGAAAATTGATGCAAGTCGCATCCAATCCTATTGACTATTTCAGAAATTTGTAAAATTATTTCGCGAAGAATTTAGTTTAATTCCCTTGAATTGAGGTAAATTGAAAAGTAAATTTAAATTTGGCAAATCTGATTTCTATCAAATTACTTTTAAGATCAACTAAATGACAGTAAAATAAATTTTATTTATTCAATAGTCTCCGAATTTCAATTTTTAAAAATCTTGGAACTCTATCTTAAGGGAAACCGTTAATTTTTTATGAAGAGCACACACGAATTCTATACTGCGACCGTCAAAATTTTGAATACCCCTCGGTCCTTCATTATTTGACTCGTTTCCTTGTCTATCTACTTATTTACAGGACTAGACATTATTAAATAAATTCCCACTGCTCGGGAAAATAGAATAATTCCATTTAAAAACAGGAACTAATTTCCCAATAAAACTTATTAACACCCTTAAAAAGAATTGGACTTAAAAGTAATTTCTAAAGTATTTGGTGTTTTTACATTTTTACAGATGCGTTCGAGAAAACCTATATAGAAATTTCCGAGCAAGTAGATTATGATAAGCATAATGCAAATTATGGGGTATTATAATGCTAAATTGATGTTCATCGCCATTTGATTGGCGCCCTCCTCTTTATTATATGATTAAAAACTCGAGCCCGACGAACTCCTCACAAAATTTAACAAAAATTTATATGAATATCAGTAAACAATTTCCGCCGTGTGTTCAAATCAGTCAATTCTGTTCTCGAGAAAGTGCCTTACTAGAATTGCTTGTCGAGTTTATTAAAAAATTCCATCTTGAGATTTTCTGGATTCGTTGATTGTCGCATCAAAGTGGAAAGCTAAACTCTCTCGAGAATCGTGTCTCGAGTCTTCCTCTTTCATTTTTTTCTATTATTAAAGTATCTTTGCCTTTCAATTTTCAGACCGTAGAAAATTTAATATTTTCAGTCTTTAATTTAGAACTACTAGATCTAGATTGACTGATTCACGAAATTTTCCAGCCTGCTTATCATCTTGTCTGTCTTTTCCTTTATTCTCGATGCTTTTTTTGTCGACTCCTCCTAGGATTACTGTTATTATCAAGAAATTTCAACATTTTCTTTTGGTTGTACTTTTTGTGTCTCTTTTTGACGAGATTGAGAGGAGCCGTGAAAGAGGAATTTCTCGATAAAAAGGAGGCTGTTCGTCAGAGATACGAGGCTCTTCAAATTAAGGGCGGATTTAGTCGCAACGATGTACGAAGCCGTGATGTTGGGGTCATCCAGCCGTTTCCTCCGGAAGTATGATGCTCACGGACTTGCGATTGGTCGAGTTGCTCTTCACCAACCCGGAAGGAGGTCGATGAGACGGCGCAACCACGCGAACTTCCGATCTGGGAGATGCTTCCCTCAGTGGACTTGATAGACTTAATAGATTATCGCTATTTGGCCCAACGACTGGCCTGAAAAAAAATGGCTAGTTTTATTATCTCACCTCTCACGGAAGAACTTATTACAGAAATCGTCATTTAAACCCTTAAGGATGTACTTATACGTATAGTCGGTTTAGGAATTCTTCCAACCATTGTTATGATCCATATAAAATAAAAAAAATAAACCCAATGTTAATTAAAACGAATTTTTGAAAATAAATTTAAGCATCCTTTATTAAAAATATTTTAGTTTAAAATTATTCATTTAACATATGCTATATGGATTTTTGTATTTTACCTTTGATTTTAGGTAAAAGCTGTATTTTATATCCAATCCTAATTTTTTTTAAACAAATTTTTGGCCTAAATAATTAACATGACATGTAAGCATATATTTTAACCTGATTAGGATATCGCGCGATGGGCGCTATTTGGGCTGTTTTTTTTTAGTTACTTGTACACACATCCCATTATTTAATGCTTTCTCTTTTTGAAGTTCATTTTAAAGATAAAATGTTGCGCTCACGTGCAGAATTTTTTCTATGGGTTATTTGAGTAAATATGTACAATTTAGAACAAATAAATTATTTTCCAATAAAATTTCTAATAAAATTTCTAATAAATTTCTAATATTTTTATTTCATGTTTGATCTGTCTTCAAATCTATACTCTCTTAATACGAATCAGTGAAAAATTCACTGATTGAAATATTAGTCTCAGACATATCAATGATTTCGGACTTATTCATTAATCAATTCAGTAAAAGTAGAGTAAATCATATAAAAAATAAGCTCTAAGTTTTAGAGTTAGTTAGTTATTCTTTTACTTACGTAACAAAAAAAATTCCTTAGTTAATTTTTTTTAAATTTTATGGATGAAAGTCTGCTGAATTAACTGCGGGAAAAATATACTCTAACTCGTATAAAAAGTACTTACCTAAGGTGTTTATGACAGTCCAATCGTAAACGTAAAGTAATATGGTAATATGTGAGGTTATTTGTCATCAAAAAGATTCGAAATTTTTCACCTTTATAAATATTTGATCACATTTATGAGTTTTTACTTTTTACCATGATTATTTGATTGGAACTACTAAAATATTTGATTATGACTGCTAAATTGACATGGTGCATTGCTGCCAACTTTCAACAGTGTTTATTTTACTGAATGAATAAGTAACTTTTCACTTTTTGTCAGTGACAGATTTAAAGCTATTTCAATCAGTGAAACCTCACTAATAATCAGTGACATTTTACCGATTCAAATTTAGAGAGTAAAAGTAGATGACTAAATCTACTTGTGTATTTAATACGTAGTACAAAGCCCGGTAAACTTGAAAATGTATGAAAAATTATAATTACTGAACTTTAACGTTATGCTATAAATTCGGATACATGGATTTTGTATAGGGTTAATTTGTTAAGAATATTACGTAACTGTATCAAATTAACACCCCCCCCCCCCTTATGTAGAATATCGCAACATTTTCTCTCCTCAAAAAAAGCTGCGTTACGTAATTTATGGATATCTCCTTCGACAGGGCACTATAAAATCCTGTTCTCATTTACATTAAACACAGAAAATTGATGAAATTCTATTACTTAAACAAAAAATATATTTTAAAGGGCCCTTACGACGTGTGCTGATATATTAGTTGTCGTATTCGAAACTTTCAACAAGATATCTTTATTAGTTTAAAATAGGAAAGCGGACGAAAATAATGCATGGGAAACCAGGCAACTCATTATGTCACAGAATACATTTGCCCTTAATCTATTTCTTGAATATATGTATGTATATTCAGTGTAATTTGGAGTATTCTTTTACTCAGAAATTTTTCCTTCGACCGATCTTTAAATAACGCTGTTATTCTTCGTGAATAAAAAATTAATTTGATGATAAGGTCATAATGTAATAAAAACAAGGGATTCGGTTGTTAACGAATCATTATGTATTTTGTCAAAAAATTTGTCTTCGAACGTTTCGACCTTATTACAGGTCTTCTTGAGAGTTTCAATATCACCTAAGTCAAAATTTTAAAATTACTATACATTTGTTTTTTGTACATTTAAAAAAAACAATATAACAATAATAATTTATTTATTACCTGTAGTGACAAATTATATCTCAAAAAATTCAGGCTTATCACAACATGCATGACAATCAAATCATCATTTTGATTTCCAAATTAATATTCAAAAAAATTTTAAAAAGAAATTAAAGAAAAAAAACTAAAGAAAATAATACACATAAAAGAAGATTAATTGAATCTATTTTTATTAATAAATACATTAAAGTTTCTATTAATATAAAAATAGAAATGTTAAATATTATAAAATTTACCAAAGCATTTTATAAAGAATAGTTTCTTAAAATTTAAATAAATATAAATTTAGAAATATAAATTGAGAATTATGAAAATTTAAATGTTCACGTCAACCCAAAACAAGCACAGTGTCAGTTAAAAAAAATGTAGTTTGTACAAATTTTGAGACCTTAGTACGATTTCTGAGGTTTCAATTCCTTTTCAATAGCAGTATTATAAATAAGTACTTGTTAACACAAAGATTTTTTTTGCACAATTTGTTTTTAACAAAACCAAACTTACATTTTTCACTCCGAAATTGGAACAGTTGACAAAATTGGATTTTGAAATGTCGTATGGATATAATTTGTCACTACAGGTAATAAATAAATTATTATTGTTAAATAGTTTTTTTTAATGTACAAAAAACAATTGTATAGTAATTTACAAATTTTGACTTAGGTGACATTGAGACTCTGAAGAATACCTGGAATAAGGTCAAAACGTTAGAAGACAAATTTTTTTGAAAAAATACATAATGATTCGTTAACATCAGAATCCATTATTTTTATTATATTATGGCCTTATGGCCAAATTAATTTATTAATCGTGAAGAATACCAACGTTAATCTATTTCTTACTATTTTTACAACCAGTATAGCATCATTTTTACTATTTGAAAAAAAATTTAATGAAGAAATTAGAGAATCCTGCACAAAATGTATGGAACAGGTATTTCGTTCAAATTGTTTAAAAGTTCGGGTTTCTGATGCGTCAAGTGATGCTTATCAAAAGTCGTAATGTGAAAATTTTACCGGAAGGCCTTCTTCATGTAATTTTGTGTCGGGCCGTTTAGATTAAATAAAATTTTGAACTCCTCATTAATGTGTAAACACTGAAGCAAAATTCCTATTGGGTTAAAAATTGAAAACTAAAAATCTGCTTATTAAATCTCTTTAAGTTTATTTTACTACTACAAAGAGAGAAATTTTAAGAAATTATTTCACGGAACTGATCCTTTATTTTATTCACCCATTGTTGCAAGGACTAAGATTTTGGAACCATTGCTTTTAGATCAACGATTGTTGCTTTACAAGCATGGGTTCCGAGATCTTAGTTCTTGCATCAAAGTGTGACTAAAATCAAGGAGCAGTTCTTTGAATTAATCCCTTGAAATTTCTCTTCGTGTAGTGTCCTATATTTTACAACTATTGAATGTTCTGCGAAATATTTTATAGGTTGCTTTGAAATTAATGCTTATTATTCTACTTTTGATACTTTAAATATATAACAGATAGCCTGATAACATCGAGCTAAATTCATTATTAGAATTTTTTGGATATAAGGGAACTATTTTTAATATCACGCACTTATGTTGAGGTGGAGGTGTAGGCGTTCGGGAGAGAGGAAAGCTGGCGACTTCTCTCGTCACAGATAGAGAACGGATCGATCCAAAGGTTTGATCCGGCGACAGATTGGCACCAACACTTTGCACCATTCCACTACTGAAAAACAATCAAATCATCAGAAAAGTCATTATTATTTATCTTGCGAACTAAAAATTATTGTTTATTTCTTTCAATTACCTTACAAAAAGAATCTTATATTTTTTTATTAACATTATGCAACCATAGGCATGGGAAAGAGAAATTTTTTCGATACAAAATTTTTAATATCAAGTACTTAGAATCCTCTCGTTTACAAGAAAAGATATCATAAAAGGACTTTAGTTTTTTTTCCATGAAAAAAGCATTATCTAAATTAAGATTTAACTTCAAATAACGACGTATGAAAATAAATTAATTCTATAAAGGCAACCCTGTAGTGTGCCATCCAATGAGAGATTGAATTCTAATATTATTAAATTTTGTTTTTAAACACAATCTACATTTAGAACTTGTGTTCAACTGTATAATTAATCGAATTTTTTTAAAAGTAGTATTTGCCAATAGAATTTGAAGTCTGAGAAGAAAATCATGGGACAAAATGAATCAGTTTCGATTTTTGTGTTTTGATTATATTGTAAAACTTTGTCCTGATGATCAGTAAAATATTTTTTGACAAAATATTCTAAGAACTATATTTAACAAACAATATCCTAAATCAAATTAATTAAACTGAAATTGATGTCTAATAGAAAATACTGCCCTTTAAAAAAATGTTCTACCCTAAAAACAATTTTTTTACATTTTTTAAACTAATATTACAGCAATTTTTATCTAGGCAATGTATACCGATACGGGTAGCAAAACCCCAGTACATTTGTATTCTGAGAACACAATGTAATAATAAAAAGTTAGAATTTTTATGAGAAAGGATGCTGCTGTATGTTAATACTTCTACGGCGTACTACACACTGTATGTTATCAGTTTGCATGAATATGGAGATTTTTTAAACGTCACTGAAAACTAAATACAGCGTGATCCATCATTCTTTGATATATGACAATTTTAAAATATCAATTCCATGTAACTATTGAATGAAATATTAATTTATATAAAGTATTAGATAGATACATTGCACGAAGGCTTAATGTGATATGTATCATATTTTATGAGTGTGTAATTAATAATTTATTGGTTTACATCACGTAAATTGAGGATGAGTACGAAATGGCCATGACCGAATTAATGATGAAAAAAAAAATTATATGGAAAAAGTACGGAAAGGAATCACTGCATTTTCACCACAGATGTTTTTAACCTAAACTATATGTATATGAAAATATGAGATTCAATAATAAAAAAAGTTAAAAAGCATCTTAAACAAGGAAAATAAGGCTTACAGTTTGTAAGCGAATAATTTTAAGAGCATGTGATACTTCGTCGTGTGGTCAATCAGGTACAGATGGCCCTGATTCTTTTCCGCAAAAATGAAAGTTTTTAAAAACTGAATTCGGAGATGCTATAAAACATCACAACGGATGTCCCTCGACTCTTTTTTGATGGATAATAACAAAAAAATGTATTGTGCTAAATACAAGTTTTATGCATGTCTATTATTTTGAGGTTAGGGTCGTTTTTCAGCTCTCTGTCATTCCGAAAATTCAGCTTATAATTCGAAAACGCTCATTATTAAGCATACATTTGACTAATTTCTCATTAAATGTTGGTTAAAGACTTTTATTCTATCCAATTTGTCATTTAAAAACCCTACTGAAGTACATAAAATCAAATTCGAATTAAATTTTCCCTTACAAGTTATGTAAACAATCATCTTTCGGAAGCAATATCGTAACATTGGTGTTGATCAATCAGGCAAAAGAAATGACTATCACAGTTTATATATCAATTGAGGTGAAAGTAGCATGATATGTAGTTAGACACTATAAGAATACGCATTACACTTATTTATATTTAACGAAAAATCTATATCCAGTACATGTTACAAGAATAGCCTTCTTATACTAGCAAGACCCTGACTGAACTCTTGACCTATGTCGCGCTAATCTAAGTTGTTCCTTTTGATTTCACCAGTTAGAAAATCGTATATGAATCAAGGGTTCCATATTTGAGTTTTGTCTTTTTTAATTAACTTCTCGTTGTTTTTAATTTTCTCAATGTCTTGAAAATACACGTATTAAATTTCTATGCAAATAGAATCATCCCCATTTACACACCACATAGACTGTGTGAACTGATAAATCTATGCATCGAAATAGGAGAAGTCCCAGGTGATAAGAAAAAAGCGATTATCGTGCCAATATACAAAAGCATGAGAGATGAAAGCGACTGCAATAATTACAGAGGGATCAACTTATTGAGTACCGTGAGTAAAATATACTCGAAAATACTTATTCATAGGGTAATGAAAATAACAGAAGAAAAGATTTGGGAAGTCCAAAGTGGGTTTATGTCAGGAAGGTCATGTACGGATCAAATATTTAGCATAAGGTAAATCACAGAAAAAAGCTTGAAAGTAGGAAGAAAGTTTTTTGTGCATGTTTTGACCTAGAAAAAGCTTTCGACAAGGTAGATAAAGGTAAACTTTGGGAAGTCCTGAAAGAGTACGGAGTAAATGGATGGCTCCTACAAGCTATTACTATAAGGTAAATGGGAAATTGAGTGACTGGTTCGATATTATGCAAGGCGTTAGACAACGATGCGTTATGTCTTCACGGTTATTTATATTATTTATGGACAAGTGTTTAAGAATAGCTCTTTTCGACGAAGAAGGCGTGGATCTCGAAACAGTGAGAGTACGTGGGTTACCATTCGCAGATGATAAGGTTTTTATGGCAGAGTCTATCGAAGTCTTGCAAAGAATGTTGGATAAACTAAATGCAAGCATGAAGAGCATGGGCCTCAAAATTAACGTAAATAAAATAAAGAGTATGGTTTTAGAAGGAAAGAGTGAGAAAACAATATGCGACATTGTATTGAATGATGAGAGAATTTAACAAGTTGATAAATTCGTATACCTTGGTAGCTTATTTATTAGGGACGGTAAGATCGATGAGGAGTTAGATAGACGCATAAACGAGGGTAAGAAGGTTATTGGTAGAGCAAGCCCCCTTATAAGAAGTAAAAATATATTAAATAAGGCTAAAATGGCAATACATAATTCCATATTTGTACAAACCGTACTATACGGCAGCGAGACATGGACATATCAAGAAAAAGATAAGAGTAAAATTAACGCGATCGACATGAGATTCCT
>JAAAKG020133351.1:0-14191 GCA_010014905.2 Druon quercuslanigerum
CAATCTAGTGATTGCATCCTCTTAGTTAACGTGGTTAATTTCTATGATTAATAATTAAATATCATACAAATTCCAGCAGTTACAATATATACCCTAACTAATGCAACAGAATATTCATTAGTTTTGCCATTGAGCAGTCTTCCATAATACTGTAATCAGTTGTTCCTCTACTTCGAAAAATGCAGATCGTTTCTACTACGGTCTTGATCTTGCTGGTCATCTTTAATTGTATTGGTGAATATATTAAAAATTATTATTTATATATAACAACCACATATCTTTAGGTTCCGGTTCCAGCTGTCTGCAAATAAAAATTTGTCAATATTAACAGCTTCCCGTCTCAATTGATTTTTTTTAATCGACCAGTTTGTCTGACATTTTGTTTTGTTTTTGTTTTGAGATAAATATTTTCATTCAATGCCCCATATAGGAGAACCTAATAATATATATATATATAACATAATAAATAAATTAATGACAAAATATTTGCGATTTAAAACTTCAGTTTTAATATAAATAAATGGACAGTTTATGCAATAACGTAAAATTCAAGAAGGCTTTTGCATGGAGATTGAATTTCACCTTTTCTTCGTAATTTTTAGCTTTCTTCATACAATTTCGCGCAAAGTAAAGAATTTGAATTTCAATAATGTATACTCCCGCGTGGAAAAGCATAAGTGGAGTAACCGTGGCTCCAGATTGGGTCAATGTTCACCCACGGTCGTTCCATGGTTATGAGTAATGGGTCAAGCTTGGCTAATGGCCCCTCTGCCATGTTCCGCCCGCGCTCAATCGATAGCCTAAAGTTGAGAACCATTAAGAGGGCGTCGATATATACTTATGTTTTCTAAAAACAAACTTGAGTGGAAAATTCCTCAACGCTTTCTTAATGGTATGTGCAACGAGCTTGCTTTCACCCAAGCCATGACTCACCGAGTCGTTCTATCGTTAGAGTCACCTACTAGCACGTCTACCCGGCAGCTGTGCCGATGGAAAATTTCCAAGCATGTGGCGACGCGCTGGCTCAATACGAAATAGTCAATTAGGCCCAAGTTCTCGAATTTTCTCTCCAGTGTATCTCAAACGTAGAGATCCGTCTGTGATTTTATTTGTCCGAGAATTTGTGTTTCGATGAACTGACTCGAATTTAAACTAGCATTATTTCTTTTACAGGGGGAAAATATTATTATATTTAGATTTTGTTACTCTAATTAATAGATTTACTGATTTTCTTTAAGGGTAAAAATATTTTTATATTTTAAATTGATTTGCTTTGTACTTTTATTATTTCTTTCAAGGGGTAGAAATATTATTATATTTTTAAAATGGCCTGATTAGAATTCTTAGGGAAGTTACACTTAACTTTAGTTCAGCGAGTTTAAATGATTATAAATTAAGTTTCTAAACCTATACTTTATTTTCACGGTGTAAATGTTTATAGATATTTTAACGTTAAGTTTTTGAAGCCTTTCGATTTAACACATATATCTATTTTTAATTTGTAATTATAAATTTATAAATTTTTAATCTTACATTCTTAATTTAGAAATCGAGATTTATCTACTTTTCAGCAAATCATAACTTAAGAACTTCGAAATACAAATATACTAAATTTTTCGTAATATTTTAATTCTAAATATTTTTCATTTTACTTTAAAAATATTAAAAGTGTATTAAAATGGCGGAAGGCGCTCGGGGTTGGAAGAGGGCAGCACGGAGCGCGGTGTCCCCACCTATCCGTTGTGACTTCATTACCGGAGTCTGCGCCAATCAGCGGGCCGGCAGCCTTCTTCACTCGAGCTCTCGCGCCGCTAGCACTTAAATAGCGGTGCCCGCTGTAGTTCGGTCACTTGCGTCTTGGTAACCACTACAGCTGGGTCTTGCCACTTTAGCACCAAACAATAAACACAGCAATCTCAAACTAATTCCTGATTTCTCTCTCACCTTACGTACTACCATACCCTCTCACTTCTCTCTCTCTTTTTATTTCTCCTGTTCTTTACAATTTTGGACTGTTATGTTTATCCCCTCTCGGGGATCTTCGATAGCTTGCTCTGCTTTTCTCTAATTCTACCTTTTCGGGCTGTTGGGTTTATCCCTTCCGGGAGATCTTCGATAGCCCTCTTTGACCTCTCTCTCACGCCCATGACTGGCAAAACGAAAAATCAAGTTTGCCCTAACCGCCCCTACCGCCTAAAACAAAAGTCCTCCTCCTCTTCATTACCTTCGAAGCCGACGATCCGTTCGGTAGAAACTTTACCCACTCATCGTCGGGTAAAATTTGTCCGGATCTCCCATCCTTCTTCCGCTCCCTCTTCTGACCGATTAGACACTACTACTCAGTACTTCCTGGAATTTTCAAAAGTCCTACCCGTCTTCCCAGGTCCTCCCTCCTCCTCCTTCCTTCTCCCTAGTGGAGCTTACGATTTTGCTCTACCTAGTACACCGAATTCGTATCCACCAACTCCTGGAAAAATTATGATCCCGGTTATCACCTCTCCAGATTCCGATGGAGACACTTTAATCTCGAGTCCCGGCGAACTCTTCTCGCCTCCTTCCAAACGTCGTAAACTTGACGATGTTCCCCAACGAAGCCTACCTTTGTAGATAGATCCATCCTTCTAAGACTGACGACGGGACTTCTTCCCAAATTTAACAAAAAAACCGAAAAGTCCTCAACATGGGCTTGGCTCGTGACGTGGCCCTCCACCTTCGGCAGTGAATGGCGGCCGATTTGACAACTCCCTCAAGAGAAGTAACGCCCGCCAGCGCGGGCAACGCAAAGACACCTCACACATCGGCAATACTCCGGACCATTTTTCGGCCACTCTCACCGAGATACATACGCACAGGGTTTGAAGTGCCACGCCAGAAACGCGTGTCAATTCCTTTTGGCTTGGGTCCCCTCCTTTTACAACCACCAACATCACTCACCAAGGGGCTTATAACAAAGTTTAATTTTCAAGCAAAAACAAAACAAATTTTCAACAAAACTTTTCAGGTTTCAAATGAAAAATAAATTTAACTGAAGATAATACCTCCAGTTAAATTTTCAGTTTAAAAAATTAATTTTCAGCAAACAAATACTAGAGTCTCCAACAAAATAGTTCAATTTTAAACAACAAATAATAAAGAATTTTTAACTAAAATACATGCATCTTCACAGAAGAAGAATAATTTAATTAAGAAATAGGTGAATTTTTAAGTGACAACGGCCTATTTTGAAGCAAAAAAAATCAAAGAAATTTTCAACCAAGTAGTTTAATTTTCGACTAGATAAAATAAATTATCAACTAAAAATGATACAGATAAAGTTTCAGCCTACAAAACTGTTTTTTCGATAAGAAAAAGATTCAAATTTTCCACAGAACTGTAAAAAGAATAACTGAAAGATAAATTAATTTTTAATAACAATAGATGAATTTTCAACCGACAAGAAGAATTTTTAAAAAAGAAGAATTTTCAACTGAAAGTGATAAATTCTAAACAAAATTTTAACAAAATTGTAAAACTTTCACCTTAAAAATAAATATTTAAACTAAGAAAATAATTATTTAACAAACAACGAAAGTTGCTTTTTCAGATAAAAAATTTTAATTTCGACAAACCAGAATAATTTTCAACGGAAGAAATGCATTTTCAACTGAAAAATATAAATCATCGAATTTACTAATTAATTTATTTAGTTGATATTTCGTCTTCTTAGTAAAAAATTATTTGTGTGACAATTTTTCTATGGCTTTGAAAATTAATTTTTTTGGTTCTTTTATTAATTTTTTTTACTGAAAATGTAACAATTCCATTTTTTGGTACAAATTTATCTTTTTTAATTCTAATTCAACTATTTATATGGTTAAAAATTCATCTCTATGGTGAAATATTATTCTTGTTGTTTGTACATTCACTTCTTTGTTTAAAATTTTACTATTCTGTTGTGAACTCGCGTGTTTTCTTATTACTCAAAATTTAATTTTTGAATTCAAAAGGAGAAAAGATTTCAGTGCCTAAAATTTTGAAAATATTGTGCTGCATGTCTTAGTCATATATTTAGTATACAGTTTAGAAACGAATTTTCGGAGAAAACAATAAGTATTAACCCAAATATGGACTAGTTACATTTGCGGATGAATTTTCAACTAAAAAATGTAAAGTTTTAATTAAAAATAAAACTGTTACATTTTCAGTATAAAATCATTATTGTCCAACAAAAAAAAGTTTCAACAAAATATTTAACTTTTCAAGCAGAAAATTGAATTTGAAAACAAATTATCTAATTTTTAAACAGAAATTCAAAATTTTAAAACAACCAAAGATACTTTTTTGTTAAAAAAAAAGAGATATTTTCAGTAAAAAACGCTTGCATTATCATTAAAAAAAATTAATTTGCAACAACATATTTTTTCCGCAAAATAGTTTAATTTTTAACAAAATATATAAATTTGTAACTATATATAATTGAATTTTCTACTAAAAAGATACAGTTTAACGCAAAATGAAATGTTTAATATTTATCTAAAAAAATAATTCTAAATCATCTAAAAAGAAGTCTACCAAAAAGGTACATTGTTGATGAACGAAATGAATTCTTAATTAAAAAAGATAAATTTTAAACGAAAATGACACAGATCAATTTTTAATATGAAACAACATGAAGTTTTAACTGAAAACGCTGAATTCTGAAGCCCAAAAATGTGTAACAGACTAGGTCAATCTTCAACGAAAAAATAAATAAGTTTTTTAAAAAATTAATTTTTAATCAAAATATATGAATTTTCAAACATAAGAAGATTAGGTTTCTACTAGAATAGAAGAATTTCCAACTGAAAAAAGATAAACTGAAAAAAACCAACGATATTGTCAAATTTTCAGCTTAAAAATTAATATTCAAACTAACAAAATAAGTATTTGACTAAAAATGTAATTTTCGACAAAAGTGATGAATTTTGAACTGAAGAATATAATTTGAACCAAAAATTAAACAGTCAAATTTTAAATTAAAAAATGAAATTTTCAACAATAAGAAAACAAGCGAATTTACAACAGAATAGTTAATTTTTTTAACAAAGAAGTGAATGCACAAAAAAAAAAATAATATTCCACGGAAGATGAACAAGAGCCAGGCTTGCGCCATGTAAACTTCTTTCACGCGGGTTCCTAAAAAATTGCGCAAATTTCAATTAAAGAAAATAATTATTCGTCAATCCTTTCTAAAGATTGAGGAAAATTTAGTAAATTTTTTCCATCTTCGAAAATTTTGCCAAAGTTCAATTTCATCCAAATCACGATTAACCGTGGGAGAAGCTTTACCCATTTTTCATAATCATGGGACGACCGTAGGTGAATATTGACCCAATCTTGAGCTGCGCTTACTCCGCACTTAGCCCGCGCTTATACCATTGTTGAGTCATGGTTCGCCCATTGAACCTTGGGCACGTGGGCTACCACGTTAATTTTGCAACATTATTCAATAACGATTTGTTTAATAACAGAAGCGGTAAAATCACTAGTCCTTGTATTTGTCTAATCTAAAAAGTGGCATTATCCCTTAAAGAACGTGGTATTATTACCGGCAATGTATGTTAATTCATAGAGAAAATGTTGAGATTAAGAACATGCTGCTTCGCATACCTTGTCAGTAATTTTGTTTCACAATTTTTTTTTATAAATTCTTAGATTAGGCTGCTTTCTTATTCCTACTTAATGACTATTAATTTTTTTATATTTGCCAATAGTTTCTTTAATCGTTGGTGCGTAACTGTCGATGAGTTTCAGGTAGTTTTCTTCCAAATTATTGAGAATCAATTTTGTGACTTTTTAACATAACTAATGCTACGTATAGTATGTTCTTCCTAGATCTGTGATTACTGAGATACCTTACCTGGCAAAGATCCTATTTTTTCTCAGGCCTCGCTCTGCAGTGATGCAAGTGCGCGTTTTGTTCTCTTTGGATCATTCTGCTATATGCATTTAAATTCAGATTCTTCAGTTCTTCAGTTCAGATTCCTTTCCTTTACAATAAATACTAATTATTAAAGTCAAGCCAACAAATATAAATGCGGGAGTATGACGAAAACTCTGCGTTCGTACAATGGGATCTAATTAGATAGCAATGACGTTCGCAATTCCTTTTCAAGGCCTGAAATTGATAACGAAACGACTACGCCGTACACTCCGGAACGAAATTTCCAGTTTTTAATTTGATATGGCAGAAGCCTTATCTTAACGATCTTAGGTTGTTTCGCAATGAATCATTTGTACTTCTCCCGAAAAAAAAGAGTAATAAACTTGGAACCAGAAGAAAAGAAACTTCTTCTTGTATGTTACGACAAGAATTCGACAAATAACAGATTATCTTCAACTAGAATGCTAAAATCAAACTTCCCAGCCAGGGGCTTAGGATCAACAATAAATTCAAAATATGGACACTCTCGACATCGAGGAACAGATCGAGTAACAGCAAACCAGACGAAAACAGAGAGCCGGCCAAGGAAGTTGCAACAGAGAACTTCCGTTTTCTGTAGTGAAAAGTCTGAAACTCTCGCAGTTTGACACACAGATGGCTTTCGTCAATGAAGAGCTAGAAGAATAAGTCTACATGGATATTCCTGAAGGAGTATTGGAATCGACGAATCTTCTGTGTAAGCTGAAAAAGGCTCTATATGGACTTAAGCAGTCTCCATGAAGATGGAATTTAGAACTGTCCAACTTTCTTCGCAATTTCAAATTCCAGGAATGTCAAGCACCTGGAAAATAGTCTCCTCTTTTCAGAAGATGTTAATACTATATCAAAAGTCATCAATGAGTATGTGTGTATTTGAGCTGACAGTCTGGATCATCTGTGGATCTATAATTCCAGATCTACGTATTGATGAAATTAACTTTAGTATTGAAATTTAGTTTTTCGACTGCTTGAGATTCTAATGGAATTTTATCCTTCACTTTGTGCTACGTATCTAGTACTATTTTAAGGATTTTTGTCAGGTTGTTTCAAACGGAATTTTTCAAATTATGACTTTGTTTGGTGTGAATCTGATTCGTTTACGGTTTCGAATAGGGCTTTAGAAATATTACCCATAAACTTAACTAATCCCCTTTTATGCCTTCGTATCCCAGCTAAGTTTTGGAAGATCTTAATTTTGGATATTAATCTATCAAGTCTGTATTTAATTAACCTTACTTTATTTTTCGCCGTAAATTCATTTTCGCTTGCCTGTCCTATTAAATCAATTGTTTGTTCTGTAGCTTAAAATCTTCTTATGTTTGAGATTAAATTTATTTCTATAAGTAGATTCTATTCTTTGTGATACAAATAAGCTTTGCTCATTTCCTCCACGTAAATGTTTTCATAAATTTCTAGAAGGAGAAATGTTGCTTATGTTACTGTAGGTACATAGTTAATTGCGAGTGTTCGTGGGATCCCAAAATGCAGTATCTCCAACCGCGGTATTTTCACCTTGCTTTGAGATTTCATGAAAAAACAAACAAACAAGTGCGATTACTGATGAGATTTTCTAAATTTGAATCGGATGGTCTCCACACTTAACGGACCGTAAAATAACATTTAAAAACAAAATCAATTATTTTATTTAAAAATGTTCCAGATAGATGGATTCAAAGACGTTTGAATTTTGCAGAATTCTATCAAATTCTGAGAAGTCATTTGTAATGTTTTGAATTCTGTTAAATATTTTATAATTTTCTTAAATAATTCAGTATATCTCTTGACTTATTTTTAACTTTCTGAATTCTTCTGAAAATATGGAATTCATACTACTGAACTGTAGTATCCAACCCGACCTACGCGATGGACCCAAAAATGTTTCGGGACTTTTCAATTTAAATATTTTTTTCTAGATGTGCAAGCAAGAAGAGGCAGAAGAAGAGTTCGAAAACCCCCAATTAACCATGAGATTCCATTTAGGACACACTTAAAACGCCCGGTAAACCAAAGTCACAGGGTACATTGTTGAAAGTCAGAAAACAGTGAACAGAAAGAAAAATAAAATATACTTAAAAAATGAAAGTCCGCCTGCTTCAGCAATCAGTCTAAATATTTCCGAGAGTCGCTACAGGCTTTTGTTTTCTACAAAAAGGAATATATGAGTTTTATTTAAACACAACAAATCAGTGCAAAATATTTCAATCTGATTTATATTGAATTGAAAAAATATTTGGATAAGGTTGTTGCAGTTACGTTTTGTTTCAAATTATATAAATCCTTACAGATAAATCAAATAATAAGATAATTTCGTATCCCTTAAACTCGCATCAGTATTTAATTTTAGTGAGAATTTGATTGGTACGATTTATTTAGATCGTTTCAAGCCCTAGTAAATAAACAATAAATTTAATTGGAAGGGTCATCCCCTAAATCATTTTGTTTCAAATCGCCAAGGCTTTATATATAATTTTATGAGAGAAAATCTTAATATCTGTACAGCTATATAAATGAAAGCTTTAATTACTGAGTTTATCTTAATTTCATTTTTCATATGTGTAGAAAGTTATGAGCGAGGAGAAAATTCAAATTGTGTGAAAATAATCTCAAAAATGTTAATCGACGTTTAAAAAAATTGTGATGAAACATTTGAGTGCCTTTTTTAGTACTTCTTAGAAATATTGTAACATTTAGCGCTGACATACAGAAGTATAACACAGAACAATCATATCATTAAGAGGACGAGGATTAAGCCTGATTAAGAATTGTTACATATTTGTAGCACACGTAAGCCACAAAGTCTCAAATATAAACGGTTCCTCAAAAGAGAGCTGTTTCGGTTTATGTTTCGGTCCACATAAATCTCGGAGACTTATTTTCGCTTTTGCATTTTAATGAAAGCATGAATAAATACATGATTTTAAGTGGTCTGGTAGAATTTTATATAGTATATGCAATGTCTAAGAAGAATATAATTAGGAAAACTCATGTGATCACTTTTTCAATTTCACATCTAGAATGCTCCAACCCAAGCCGAGATATTTAGTAGTGGGGCTGCAAACACACAGGTGCGACTTAAGTATTAAAAGCAGTGTGAACTGTGCGAAGATTTAAGTTTTCATTATAATGCATTATATTTTAAAATGAAATTTGTGAAACGTCTCAATAACTAATGTTGCTTATGGATCTCTTTACCACGCATCCTCGTGAAAATATACCAACTAAAAATGACGATATGGGCCTGTCTGAAATATGTCTTAAAAGAGTGCCAACATTAGTAAGCCAGGTATAACATTTAATGACGGATACACCCTACATAAATTTTAAATTTTGTTTGAATCCAGCCTAAAAACAGTGAGTATTAACTTTGTAATTATTTTTACCAGGGCTGATACAAAAGATTTAAAAATATATGCTTGACATATGAGTTGACCACACTTATACTACATAGCTAGGTGTTTTCTAACGTATTTCAATATTTAAAAAAAAATTTACATTTTATTCAGTTCTCCTGAAAATTTTGCTAACAGTAACATATAGCAGCATACGAGCAGAAGAAAAACATAGAGCGGTATGTGGAACGGACTAAACCTGGAGCACTCTGCAGTGGAGCCATAGATATGTACAGGGTGTCCCAAAAGTTTAGAAATGATCCAATAACTCAAAAATAATGCCTTCTATAAAAACTTGGGCAAGAGAAAACTTGTAGAGTATTCTACGGGCTTTTTAATAGGATAGTCAAAACTTGGTGGATCCAATTTTTTTTACCTAACAGAACCAACTTGTTTTCTTTTTCAAATAAGAATCCCTAATTTGTATTGCAGATTCGTATTCAGCATAGTTTTATTTGTTCAAAAAAGTGCATCAGATTTTTTTCAAGAGTATTGGTACAGCTAGAAAGTCAGTTAGAATGACTCCAGGAAAATTGAAGATCTTTGCTCAAAGTGTTCGTGGCCAAAAAGGACATCAGCAAGACCACACAAAAAAGTCTGGAACGGTTTCGTATGCGGTGTTTTATCTCTTCTAAATTTGTAGGCTTGGTCAAAATATCTCCAGGAAAAAGTAGCTCAATGGTACCACGTTTGCATAAACGAGCGCAAAAATTAAGCTTTTGAGAGTATTGGGTATGACGCTCACTCGTCACTAAATACGATAAAACCGAAAAAAGTATCTGCCAACACGCGGTCTGTCCGTGACTGTAACGGGTTGTAAAAAGTCTGGCCTATTTTTTGTACTCTTGATTTTGAAATTGGATATACAACACCACATAGAAATGAAACCATAAGCATTCATTTATTTTCCATGTTAAATTTTCAAATGAAATACAAGGCGTAAACTAAGCTTCTTAAAAAATCAAAGGTACCCTACCTGAGCGCAACAAATCATACTGAATACAAATCTGCAATAAAAAATAGGAGTTCTCATTTTAAAAAAACAAGCTCGGTGCCATAAGTCGCGACAAGCGGAATCGCACACAATTTTTGACTAGTTCATTTAAAAGCTCACTGATTACTCTTTAAATTTTGTGTCCTCTATTTTTTGTATAATTGCGCGATAGTTTAAATATTTGACCGTTTCTAGACTTTTGGGAGACCTTGTACATCTTTTGATGCAAATAAGTTCATATAAATTGAATAATATTTAATCATCGTGTGAAAAAAGGAACATGCGAGAGTTCTACTGTATATAGAAAACCATGGTTGTTTCGCTTAGCTATTTCTTGTTTTAGAATTAAGTACACAGTCCGGCGGTTCCAGCTCCAGCTCCAGGCCCTGTGTCTGGCGAGTCTCCTCTTGGTACATCACAACATGGTAAGATTCATTAAAAAAAAATAGAAAAAATGAGTGCAACAAATCAGATTACGTACATGTTACCACACTAAACCATACAAGTATATCTTAAAACCAAAATAAAATCCATTTGAAGAACATTCTTAAAGACTTGTATTATGTGTCATATTAATTAGGTAAAAAAATATAAAGTCATATACAAGATGTTCCATTATAAAGTTTCCCTTTCCCTATCTACTGAAATGGTAAAACGGAAACATTAAAATGCGACAACCAGTATCTAACGTTTCTTTCCGGTGTTATTAAGAGCCAAAACTGAAAAGCTTTGAGTAGGCTGTTAGTGCGGACAATCATGATAAAACCAAACATAGTGTTGGACTTAAAGAAGATGGATAGTACAATAATTTTAAGTGTACGAATCGACTAAGGGGCGATCTGGAAGAGCTCTTGTACTTTTCGAAACAACTGCTGTGAAAACCTGCCGAAGACCTTATGTGAGATACACTCTACTACATTGAGAACAAGCTGCCCGCCGAATAAGAGACACCACGCTAAAATCAATTGTCGGCAGTCGTCCAGTAGAGGAAGAACGATGCTGCAGGACCAATAGTAACATCAATGAAACCATCAGCTGATCAAAAGGCCAAAATGCGTATACATTAACTTAGCACAAAGGTCGACTGTGCAAAACAGTACGCCTCCCGCATTCAGTGGTTGACTATCACCTGTCGGGATTTCTCAGCCTGGGTCCGACAGTTTACGCATGAATTACACATCCTTTATCACAAACTCAACAGTTCGAAGCTGCTGAAAAAGAGTAAGCACATGATTGACAGAAAAGGGGTACTATATGACGCTAGAAGAAGTCTAGAGCGGAGAATGAAGTGGACCGCGCGCCCACACCTAAAAAGTCGAGGCATCCTGGAGAGAATTCTACGAAGTCGAACATCTACTGAATGAAGACACAGAGAACCTGAATAGCTTCAAGGAGCTGTGCTATTCCGGAGTATTCCGGAATGGGCGAACATACAGTAATCCTCCCGAAGAAGGGCAACTTGCCTGACCCTAAGAATGATATGCCTCAACTAAACACGCTGTATAAGCTTTTGAAAACCATCCTAAACCAAATAAGCGGAGCGATTGAGAAGCACCATGATAGTTGAACACAGCTAGAGGTATAAACTTTTAATGTTCGCTCTTCTAAGTCCGCTTCAAGATTAACTCAGGTTGGAATTCTAGGCCAAAGGAAACAAAAACCAATTTGGGCGTTGCCACCAAAGAGAAAATGATTATAGCTTCTTGGGAGATAGACCTCTTGAAGCAGAATAAGCAGGGTTGCTTCATGATAAAACATGATGCCAAATTGCTGGTGTACGTAAATCCAGGCCAGCGTGACTATTAAAACGCGCCACAGATAAATGGAAACATCCAGACGAAACGTTTGAAGACTACTCTTAACCTGGTAGTAGCGCTGGATTTACACCATAGTCCATGATGTGGAAGGTGGAAGAAGCGAGAAATGTCACGACGAAAAGAAGACGCAGTGTCAGGCACTATGTAGCCAAGAATGTCTTATTCCTCCCGAAATTTCTAATAGGCCCTAAAACAAGAAGCGTCACTCGCGAGGCGACGTTCCATACGCTAAAGCATTATGATGACTGGTTAAAAAGAATTGCCAAACGAATAAATCTTTTGCTTTATAGAAAGACAAACAATATATCGTCCTTCTGGAGTTCGTAAATGAGTTGACACGAAGAAATTCTCACTGCCCTGTTCTTTAGACGTCAGTATGAACTCTGATGGAACCTCTTCTTCCTCCCAAAACCTTTGAAGGTCAAAGGCGACGGTATTTTGCACAATAATATGCATCCCTAATACCGAACAAGGCTCTTCAGTTGATTTATGGAACAAATCTCCTGTAGCTTTCCGGATAAGGTCCAACCGAAGTATGTTTAGTGAGCAACACGATCGTTAAAGGGACCTTTCTGAATGTTCGGAAGAAGCAGATAAGGCTAAGCTACTGCTACTATGATCACGTCGATCATTTTCGAGCCAACGAAATCTGGGTCCGCTAGACTTAAAACTCGAAGATGAGATCAACTGGGCACGCACATACGCGTCTAATGGATACTCGAAATCGGAATCGAAATGTGGCTCAAGAATGCACGAGACTGCACCGTCATTTGGTGTAGGTCGCCCTGCACTGATAGTTAGCAAAACCTAATGCTGTAGCTGATGAGTGATTTTCTATGTCTACGCTTCTTAATGAAGCATGGCGTGATGTTTCGGATCACATAATCAACACGTTCTGGATTAAGGGCATTCGCTTGTTGAATGTTGACGCAGACAGTTGTAGCATAATTTTCTTCTAGCTGCAAAATCTTTTTTTCTTATTTCAATCATAGCTCTAAATTGAGCGGAATACATCAAGAAGTGTGCTTACACTCAGCCGAAATATTTTCAAACTTGACGAGAATTTTACAACTGATCTAAAGAAAGGTGACATTACGATGCAGAACTCTTGTTGGACCCGCGGTTTCCTTTACCATACTTTAATTCCTGTGATTTGTGATTCGACTTTCAATTTGAAGAATCCTTAAAATTAGCTGGATTGCCTTCAAGAATCTCCAATGTGCGAACCTTGCCCTTAATAAATGTGCGCAAGGAATCATAAGAGGGAGATTATGTGGTATCGCCTTGTAATGTCTCCGAGTCACATCGAGTTATTATCATAACGTTTTACTAACAAATCCCACGCACGCTTATAATTCTCGTTTGTAACCGGAATTCTCGTGCTCGAAGCATTCCGTGTATGTGCACTGTTGGAACCGATTGGAACGAAGTTTTATTTCGGTTAGCAAGTTTCACTTTTTAAGAAAGCACAGCTCAGCCTGTGTTTCAGATATTTTAAACTACCGAACTTTCTACTAGCACGACAAATAAATAAATTATGTAAAAAGTTTAAACGAAATGTCTCAATATTGTCACAGGTAATAAAATGTTTGAATCGTCGTTTCGCAAGTTGATTATTGCAATTTTTCGAAGTGTATTTGTTAATACGTTTTACTCAAAATACACTGAGATTTTCCTGCGATAGCTTGGCTTTCCTCGGCATGGGTTCATTGTTATACGGGATACTCAATGTGAATAAAAAATTAAAAATGCATTTTGTTTTAAATTCTTATATTAGACTCGACGCGCCGACTGTTGTAGAAGCTTACGTTTCATTTATTTTTTAATTAACCACTGATGTCTCCAAAATGAAACTATTAGGACTTATGGAGCGCATGTATGGCGACATATAAAAAAATCATGGTTTTAGAAAAACTGTGAGAAATGTTCTTTTTCTACGCCTACATTTTTTACTTAAAAATACATGTCAAAGCATGTATTTATCTATTTATTTAATATAATATTTTATTTACAAAAATTTCTCAAAGTACTGAACATTTTATCGGATTTT
>JAAAKG020133352.1:0-14191 GCA_010014905.2 Druon quercuslanigerum
ATATATATATATAATTAAAAAATAAAATGAACTACCACTACAGGGTCCCACTGGAAGCAACTGCCACCTATGAAAATGACACTGGCTGCCAGTAGACTAGCTGTAAATCACAACTATGACCACTTCTTACGACTGTGAGATGGATGGCACGACGAAATCACAAAGACGGACCGGAAAAAACCTTGTGTGTGTTACAGATACGAAGCGAACTAAATATGACAGCTTTCTGCATCCATTTTACAAGTGCCTTGGCATATTTCTGGCGCACTAGTATAGCTTTCAGTAGTCAGCGGAGCCAAGAATTCGGTAACGAATATAGCTCGTTTTGTCGTAGTCCCAGAAAATTTGGCACTTCTCGTTTTGGACAATTGATTGATAATATTAAATTTAATATACGAATGTATATTAAAATTGATATGTCAAGCATATGACATCGCCATTAAGAGCGTGTATATTAAATTTTATATACATGCATGCTAATCACTTACAAGAAAAATCAGATAATTCCAGTTTTCACAAATTAAAAAAAAAGGTTAGCAGTAATGTTTGATTCTGAATAATAAAACATGATACATTCTTCAAGTTGAGCAAAAATAAAATTCGATTTCATATCTAAAAGTTCAATTAAGCGAACAAATAACGGACCTATCCTACGATCGACTGTATCCACGTTACATTTCTAGCATTCAAAGCGAATTTTGGAAAAAGTTCCACCTGTACGTTACACTTTATTTATAAATAATAATTAAGTCGACGAGTTTTAGATTATTACTTTATTTGCGAATATTTGACAAGATTTAAAGAAATGAAAGCACTTTGACCTTTTACACACACTGCTTTACCGAGCTGTAACTAAAATTTAATACACATGTATATTAAATTCATTAAACCAATGTATGTTACATTTCAGTAGCAGCAGTGCATATTTGCTTCACACATATGTGTATTAAACCTCGTACAGTTTTTTCTAACAGTGTACTTAAAACGTATCTGCATCAAGGATTCCGAAACATATAATGCAGTTGAAAAAGCCCAAGGTATACTTCCCAAAGTTCTGACAATATCAAACCCAGGATCTAGGTGATAAAAACACATCCTTTTCCGGGAATTCTGATTTTAGGAGTTTCATTTTCAATAAGTGGATATTCAATCGATGCAGCGCAACATAGATCAGTCAACACTGCATTAGCTCTATTTTTTAAAACAATTTAACTTCTTGTCTTGCTTAGGATATACTTGTTGTAAAAAATAACAATAACGGTTTAGTCCTCTTTGTGACATTCCTGGGGCGTTCACGCAACGTTCCATGCTATCAGGCTACTGATGTCAAACACTGCTAATTAAATATAAATTTGGAGTTGCCAATCGGATTTAATCAATTTAAAGACTCAAATAATGCACAGCGAGACCGATTTCAAATTAAAAATTAAAATTTCAGGCATGAAGCCGATTAATATTTTGAAAATTTTTGAGTGGGACAAGGAAACTTGAATCATGTCTCGCACGCGAAGTTACAAAACTGTACCAACCGCACTGGTAATTGGTGCCCGCGGCGGGAACCGTTTACAAACAGGTTCAAATTTTCTTGTTGCGCTCGATATTTTTGAAAACTTTAATCGATTGTATAGTTCTCCTAAAATTTCATTTTCGGATATTGAAGCGGACATGCTCGAGAATATTTAAGACCTAAAACCAATCTACTTTAACTGGCCCCGCAAAAGACTTATTTAATTATAGCCTAGAGCGCGCGACTGTTGCTACTCGCGTCGCTCGCAAGCAAGCCTTTTAAAATTAAATTTCAAATCATCAAAAACTGTCATTTTGTGACTGTAAATTCTCTTTTGTTAAAGCTCCTCCGGCTTTAACGAACACATTCTCATGATGTATCTCATGCTTCGTACTTGAATTGGACGAAAATGTGAACTTTTCTACATTATGTTCAACTGTAATATATCAAATGTATATTAAATATTTATATTTATATATTTATATTATATTATTAGTTACCAAATTTCTTTTTTTTTAATCTGAGACCCATTATTCAGCAGCATTTTTAGGCAAACCTAAGTTTCTGATAAGGTCCTTCAATTCCTTTTGCGTGTAGAGTATAAGTGGCTTTTGTTCTCCTTTAGGAATGAAGTCATATTCACTGTCGTCATTGTCAGAATTAAAAAATGTATTTAATTTTTTATAAACAAATAAGTGGATGAAAATGGTTTTATATGGTTTGACGGTCTATGGTCACATGATTCTCACTGGATTTCCTCAATTGATGAACACAAATAATTGTTGTGTCATATCCGTGAGGATTTATAAATAAAAAATCATTATTATAAACAAATAAAGAAAACAATTTGTGGCTTTAGCTATTGGTGACGAACATAATAGTCATTTTCCATGGAATTAGCTCCATAGAGCTCGTGAATAATACTCAGTTATCATATCTGCTCATATAATAACAATTCGCATTTGTTTAAATCATCTAAGTTAACAATAGCATTTTTCGGCTATTTTTCGTCACACAAACTCCGTTCTTTGTATGTATTTAATTGCTAATAACTGATATTCGAATTAAGTTAGAGGATTTGGATAAATAATAATAACTTCCATTGTTATAAACAATTTCATGAACTTTTCATAATTACTCATCTTATCTTTTCGTCATGGAATGAATAACGTTTTCCACACAGAATCAACTGCAGATCACTAATTGATGATACCCAAATTTTATTTTCGATCATCCGATAACAATTGTTAATTATTTAAACACATGTAATAAACAAATACACAGTTTCGCCCTTTTTCGACATTCTTACTCAATTTTAAGAACTGGATTAACTCTGAATTGCCAATTTTTTAAACCCAATTGTTATCAGCATTAAAAATTTCATGAAAATAATAATAATAATAATTAGATACGCATATCAGACTTTACGTATGTTTCAATAGTAAAACTTCTGCTTCTGGATGCAATGGTCTTTCTGGCTTAACGAACTCACTTTTTAAACTTGATAAATAAAGATCAGAAGAAATTATTTATTTATTTGTTTATAACAAATTATGTCAAAAAATAAAAAATATATAGAGCTTTAATTTCAATATATGCTCTGATGAGATCAGGCGATTTTTCATCAGCTTTAATTTTAAAAAAAATGTTTAAATCGGATGAAAATTCTAGTTGGAAAAATCAATTTGTCCAGACTCGTGATTTTCATCCCACTGTGGGCCGCTCCAGTTGGCCCCTGATGACTTGGAAATCAGTTTTCGAAAATTTCCCTCGATAAGCGAAGCGTTTGAAAATTGTCTAACGTTATTTTGATATTGATTGCCAAAAAAATGTATAACTTTTTTATTTAACAAAATCAATAAATTTTCAATTTCGCATTATTTTAAGAACAGTTTGAAAGATAATTTATTAAATTTTTGTCTTAAAATATAAAGAACTTTGTCTTTCGCAGCGAGCTGAAGTAAAAATATTTACTAAATTTTTTTTCTTTAATTTATTTATTTTTTATTTTTTACAGAAACGGTAAAAGATACAAATTTTTTGTTAAGGAAAAAAATATGCTCCATGAAAAGGCTAGGGGAAAATGCGTAGCACTGCGAAGTATTTTAAGTACTAATATTAATTCACCAACAATAATATAATAGTTGAATTTTCCACTAAAAAAGATGAATTTACAATAAAAAATATAATTATTACATTTTTAGTTAAAGAGGTTAATTATCGACATAAGTCACCATTTTCCACCAAGCACATGAATTTTTATAACAAGAAGAATACTTTTTAAACAGGACCTGATAAAAAATTTTAATTTTCAGTTAAAAATGTTAAATTTCAATAGCAGCAAAAAAATTAATTTGCCAACGAGAAAAGCCATTTTTCAACAAAATAAATACATTGTATAAACAAGAGGGATAATTCTTGTACGAAAGTAGATGAATTTTTAAAAAAGACGAATGTTTAACCAAATAGTTGAATTTTCAACTAAAAAAGATTGATTTAAATAACAATATAATTTAAAATTTTTACTTCAAGATGTTAATTTTTAACAAAAAAAAACAACAATTTTTCAACAAAAAAGATGAATTTTTATTTTTGCACTAAAGAATTCGAATGAAAAATAATTTTTCAACCAAATAGTTAAATTTTCCACTAAAAAAGATAACTTTACAATAAAAAATAGAGTTATCACATTTTTAGTTAAAGAGGTTAATTATCGACAAAAATAATCATTTTCAACGAAACACATGAATTTTCATAACAAGAAGAATACTTTTTAAACAGTGAGTAGTAAACAAAATTTCACTTTTCAGTTAAAAAGGTTAAATTTCAATAGCAGCAATAAAATTAATTTTTCAACGAAAAAAACAATTTTTCAACTAAATAAATACATTGTCTAAACAAGAGGGTCTAAACTAAAGTAGATGAATTTTTAAAAAAGGCGAATTTTCAACCAAATAGTTGAATTTTTATCTAGAGAAGATAAATTTACAATAACATATATAATATTTAAATATAATTCTAAAATCTAATTTTTAACCAAAAAGATCAATTTTTGATGAAAAAAGATGAATTTTATAAACCAAATAGGGAGGATTGTTGTACTAAAGAAGTCGAATAAAAAATGAATTTAAAAAGAAATTACTAAAAAAGATAAATTTACAAAAAGAAATTGATTTTTTTACATTTTTAGATAAAGAGAGTAAGTACCGATAAAAAATATGCATTTTTGAACCAAACAGATGAATTTTCACAACAAGAAAAATACTTTTTAAACAACAAACAGTAAAAAAAATTTAAGTTTTCAATTAAAAATGTTTAATTTCAACAGCAACAACAAAGTTAATTTGCGAACGAAAAAAGCAAAGTACAAAATAAATACAATGTCTAACAAGAGGGCTAATTCTTGTACAAAAGTAGATGAATTTAAAAAAAAAACGAATTTTTAACCAAATAGTTAAATTTTCAGCTAAAAAAGATTAATTTAAATAAAAATCGAACATTAAAATTTTTACTTAAAAATGTTAATTTTTAACCAAAAAAAAACAACAATTTTTCAACAAAAAAGATGAATTTTAATTTTTGCACCAAAGAAGTCAAATAAAAAAATTCACTTTTAAACAAATAGTTGAATTTTCCACTAAAAAAGATAAATTTACAATAAAAAATAGAATACTTAAATTTTCAGTTAAAAACGTTAAATTTCAACAGCAACTACAAAATCAGTTGGTGAACGAAAAAGAGGAATTTTCAAACAAGAAGGTTAATTTTCTACTAAGGCAAACGATTTTTTTTAAATATGAATTTTCAACCAAATGGTTAAATTTTAAACTAAAAAATATTAATTTTCTAGCAATAATATACAAGCCTTTGAAGAACTATTAAAAATGTCTGAATCTTGTGTAATCTTTGAAAGCTTTGTGAAACATTTTAAAACAATAAAATTTTTTAACATTTATAATATTTTGAAACTATTAAATTTTTTTTTCATGTGACTAGAGTGAATTTTTTGACATTTGTATTCAGAAATCGTACTTTACCGCTTTTATCACCTATTTCAGTGAACAAATTAAGGTTTTGAAATTATTTTCCCTAAAATTATTCATTTCAATGGATTAAAATATTATAAAATTTTATCAAATTTAAAATTTTAAAACAATATCTCATTTCTATGATTTTTATAATTATTTGTATACTATCTTTATTTTCAAGACAAGGAAACATTTCTTTTAGATTATTTCATGTACAAGTAGCGTCATCTATTTTATTTTATCTAGTAGCTTCTCACTTCATTGTCACATTTTACATTCCACATTACAATTTTCACATTTTAACATGTCATTGTTTGTATCGTTACAATTAAGCCATAAGACGAGGCATACTTAAACTAAAATAGAAATCAATTGTTTACTAAAAAATTGTTAAATTTAAAAAAAGACGAATTTTTAACTCAATTTAATTATATAACAAAAAGAATACCTTTAAAAAAAAGTTTCATTCTTAAGAATTTATATTAATTTTCAAGCAAGCAGTTGGATTTCTAACAAAACCTGAATTTTGAACAGAAAATATGTATTTTTCTACCAAACAATACTAATTTTTAACAAAATATATTAACTTTCAGTAAAAGTTACATGTGCAATAAAAGAGATGAATTTTCAACTAAAATTATTTATCTTCAACTGAATTAATTAAATTTTCAGCTACAAAAAAATATTTCATTAAAATAGTTAGATTTTTAAAAGAGATAATTTTTTAGCTAAAACTAAAAAAGATTATTTAAAAATTAATCATTTAAATTTGCGGTTAAAAAACTTAATTTTCAGCGACAAAAAAATAATTACTTATTCAAAAAGATAACATTTTTAATGTAGGTAAAAATCCTAATTTTTTATTTAAACAATTGGAATTTTATTAGAAGGGATATTTTTTTAATGAAAAAAGACAAACGTTCAGCAAAAAAGGAAATAGTTACGTTTTCAATAATAAAAATTAATTTTAAAAATGTAGTTTTTAGGAAAATTGGTAAATTTAAAACCAGATTAAATTTAGCAACAAATAATCGAATTTTTAACGTAATGGTTGAATTTTCAACAAAAAAAGACAAATTTTCAATTACATGTTCGAATTTTTAACAAAATAGTTTAATTTTTCAGTCAAAAAAAATTTTACTAAAAAGATTCTACTAAGTTTCTACTTTTACTAAAAAAATATAAAATTTTATCGGTAAAATTAATTTTGAATGAAGAATGACACATGAATTTTTAACACAATAGTTCAACTTCTAAATAAAAAAGATTAATTTTTGATTATAAATCTTAATTTTAGTAAAAAACGAAATTCTTTCAAAATGTATGAATTTTGATCGAAGAAAGATAAATTCCCAGTAAGATTAAAAAGATTAATTTTTCAGTTAAAAAAATTAATTTTTAGCGCAAAAGAAAAATTTTTAAAAGAAAATAATTAAATTCTTCAACTAGAAAGGATAAATTTTTAAGTTAAAATCATAAGTTCCTTGAAAAATACGGAATATTATTGAAATACATGGATTTTGAACGAGAAAAGATAAATTGTCAGTAAAAACAAAATAGGTAATTTTTTAGTTAAAAGACTTAATTTTTAACAAAAAAAGAGAAGTTTTAACACAAAAAATCGATTTTTAAGCGAAAGGAACACATTATTAAGATGGAATCATAATTTTCTTTAAAAATACGAAATTTTATCGAAGTAAATGAATTTCGAACGAAAGAAGACAAATTTTCAGAAAAAATAAAATTGTTCATTATTCTGTTAGGGAGGTTAATTTTTAACCAAAAAAGCGAATTTTCAAAAAAAAATAGTTAAATTTTCAACAAAAAAACGTAAATTTTTTAAGTAAAAATTTTAATTTGTGTTATAAATGAGGAATTAAATGAAAATATATGGATTTTGAATGAAGAAAGGCAAAATTTCAACAAAAATTAAAACTTCATTTTTCAGTTAGAAAAATTAATTTTTGACCTAAAATTAAAATTTTCAACACAAAAGTTTAATTTTCACCATAAAAGTTTGTATTTCTACTAAAAAAAAATAAATTTTCAAGCAAGAAAACATGAATTTTTTATGAGAAAGATTAAATTTAAACAAAAATAAAATAGTTAAATTTTCTATTAGAAAAATTAATTGTTAAATTTTAAAACGTGATTTTTTAACAAAATAGTTACATTTCCAACAATAAAAGATTAATTTCTAAGCGAAAATCTTATTTTTTCTTATAAATATATGGATTTTGGACGAAGAATGATAAATGTTCAGTAAAAATGAAATAGTTCTTTTACCATTTAGAAAAATTAACTTTTTAAGAAAAAAGCGAATTTTCAAAAAAAAGGTTTAAACTTTTAACAAAACAGTTAAATTCTCAACTTAATAAGAAGAATTTTTAAGTTAGAATCTTAATTTTCTTTAAAAATACGAAATTTGATCAGAATATATGAATTTTTAATGTAGAAAGACTAATTTTCAGAAAAAATAAAATAGTTAAATTTTATATTAGAACAATTAATTTAAACCAAAAAAGTAAATTTTCAA
This sequence comes from Druon quercuslanigerum, assembly GCA_010014905.2. NCBI lineage: Eukaryota > Metazoa > Arthropoda > Insecta > Hymenoptera > Cynipidae > Druon > Druon quercuslanigerum. The sequence goes on from JAAAKG020133352.1 coordinate 8,072, forward strand.
CACAATAGATAAATTTTCAACTAAAAAGGTGAGTTTCTAATAGAAAATATTAATTTTTTTTAAATACGAAATTTTATCGAAATATATAAATTTTGAACCAGAAAAGATAAATTGTCAGCAAAAATAAAATAGTTAATTTTTCACTTAGAAAATTATTTTTAAACCAAAGAAGCAAATTTTGCAGAAAATATTTAAATTTTCCACCAGATGACATTTTTACAAAATAATTGATTTTTAACAAAAAAAAATGAACTTTTAGCAAAAATTAATATTAAAGTTGTTGAGTTGAAAAAAAATTGTTAACGAAACAAGTGAATTTGTAACAAAATAGTTAAATTTTTAAACTCTGGAAATTTTTACAAAATAATTAAATTTTTAAACAAATAGTTGACTTTTTAATCTAAAAAGACGAATTTTCAACCAGATGTTCGAATTTTTAACCAAATAGTTAAATTGTCTAAGTAGACAAAAATTTATCTTTTTTAGTACTAAAAAAGATAAATTTTTAAGTTGAAATCTGATTTTTTGTTAATACGAATTTATATGGAAAATCTTGAACATGGAGAGAAGAAAGACAAATTTTCAGCCAAAATGAAATAGTTAACTTTTCAGTTAGAAAAATTAATTTTTTACCAAAAAAAGCGAATTTTCAACAAAATAGTTAAATTTTTAACTAAATGCTATTTCTACGAAAGGATTAAAAATTAAAACAAATAGTTGAATTTATAAACTACAAAGACTAATTTTGAATCAAATGTTTACATTTTTAAACAAAAAAGATTAAAATTCAGCAATTGGTGATATTGCATTAAAAATTAAAAAATGTTTTATTTTTTTAGTTGAGTAGTGTTATAATTTTATAAAATAAATTAAATACAAACATTATTTATTTATATTTGTATATTAGTATTTATATTAATATTTCCTTATGACTTATGTACTAATTTTATTTTTAATAAAAGGAAAAGCTAATCAATGCTAATTGCATCGACATTTTTATTACACTATTAAAAGCACATGTAGCGCCATCTATTTTTTTTAACATTTAGCTTTCTTCTTTCAATGTCACATTTTAAATTCCACATTACATTTTTAATTTTTTACATGTCATGGCATGTGTCATCAAATTCAAGTCAAGTGTCGAGGCTAAACCTCAAGTGAGTTCTGAAATGAGACGTGGAATTGATAAGAAAACAATGACATTTGATAAATATGAAGCGAAATACGAAGAAATTATGCGTAAGCATGATTTTCAATTTTAGGTCAGAAATACCCCCCCCCCCCTCCTCCAATTAATAATTTGCGTGTTTTTTTAGCCCATTCAAATAAGTCTTGCCTGCGCTCATATGCGCCATCAATTCAAAATTTGGCACGAAAAAACGCTCCTCCATTGAAAAACTTAAATTAGACTTTATGACCTTGAAAAACTGTAAATGTTCCAGTTTGCGCTTTAAAGCAAAAATTTTGCGCCATCAAGCAAAAATTTTGCTCCATCAAGCACAAATTTTGCGCCATCAAGCAAAAATTTTGCGCCATCAAGCAAAAATTTTGCTCTATCAAGCAAAAATTTTGCGCCATATTAATAGCTGTGTTATCAGCTATGTTAATAAGAAGATCTAGGCGGGGTGCTCAATTTTATTTAAAAGCAAGTAAATGGGTAAACCAACCCCAAATACGTGTACAATCATACAAAAAATGGATCAATCCAAAAATTTTAAAATAAAGATATACTATGCTTCTATCAGAAAGTACGTTTAAGTATCTTGGGATTTCCGGGAAAAATCATATTTGAGGCGTAACTACCCTTAAAAGCATTTATTCTTATTTCGTGTCATAATAAGCATTTTTTGAACTCAAAACCAATTGAAGAGAGTCTTTTACAATAAGGAAAGAATAACCGCATTTTCCAAATCTATTAAAAAATTAAAAAATTCTATTTAAAAAAATGTGCAGGGGTAAACTATCCTCAAATATAATTACAATTATAAAAAAGGTCAAATAATTTGAAATTCAAGTAGAATTAAATATAAATAATATTTTTAGTTTTCAGGCTTAAATTTATGTTTATTTAACCATTATTCTAATTATATTTAGGGGTAGTTTACCCCGGAAATTTTTTTTAAAGGTTGGGATAATGTTATTTTTCTTTCCTCATTATGATAGACTCTCTCTAATTTGTTTTGAAAGCAAAAAATGATATTATTACATGAAATAAAATTAAATGGCTTTGAGGGTAGTTACTCCCACCAATATGATTTCTTCCAGGAATATCGAAATATTTAAATCTACTTTCGTATGGATATCGAGCATATATTTTTTCAACTTTCTCGGCTTGAATTTAGATTAACTAAGCCATTTTTTGTATCATTCTAAAAACAAATAAGGGTGGTTTACCCCCAAAATTTTTTTTTATTAAAATGAAGAAATTTAATTTTTCAGTTATTATTATCATGGAATTCTTATAATATATTTCATAAAAAACTATGGTGTTGTAAACGATTCAATCTTATTGTTATATGACACCCCCATTTTGGGGGTGATTTTAACCCCTTTAATTTTTTTTCCACAGATCCAAAAAATATTAAATAATAATTTCAGTTTTATAAAAATCAGAGGCAGACAGTTCGTAAGGATTCCTTAAGTGTAATTTCTACCCAGATTTTTTTTAAATTAACGCAGTTGGGTATTCTTTACCATGACATGTTTTGAAATCTTAAGAAAACCCATGAAATTTTAAACAATCATTGTGAAATCATTAAAATGTTTGTTTAATCTTTGAAGTTTTGAAATCTTTGAAAATCTGTGAAATCTTTAGATATCTTTTGAAATCTTAGAATTTTCAAATCTGGTATGCATTCGAAGGTGGTGAGGTCTAATCCTCGACTTTCAACCATTTTTTTTTTTTTGAAAAATAAGAATTTAAATTTTTTCGTTTATACACATGCCCCGATATTTATTAATTTTGTGTGGTAATTATTGTTTAGAGTCCATTAAATTTCAATTTCTGCTGATAATTAAATGTTTAAATCAATTATTTAAAATTCTTATTACTGTTTATAGCATTTTTCTCTCAGAATAGAGTTACTTTCAACAATTTTTTTTTTTAAATTAAGAATTAAATTTTTAAGAATTAAAACTTTTAATCAGAGAATTAGAAAATCTTTTATGAAAGAATTAAAAATTTTTTGTTTATACGCATGCCCCACTATTCATCAATTTTGTGTGGTAATTATTGTTAGAGTACATTAAATATTAATTTCTGCTGATAATTAAATGTTTATATCAATTATTTAAAAAATTTTTTATTGCTTATAGTATTTTTCTTTAAAAATAAAGTTACAAAGTAAAGGTTTTTTAAATAAAATTAAATAAAATATAAATTTAATGAAAATTCGTCAAAAATTCATAAATATAAAAATAAAAAAGTATATATATAATATAATAAAAATAAAAAATAAAAAATTTATTAAAAATAAAATAAAATTGTTTACATGCTTTAAATTTTTTGTTTAGAATGAAACAATAATCAATTAAAATTTAATAAAATTATTTAAACAATGTATTATTATTGTTATAATTTATAGCGATTATCCGTTAGAATAATACTAGAATGTTGCGTGTTTTTCTAATGTTTTCCCCTTTTAGTCCACTTTTTATTTAGAGTGAAGTAATAAATAATTCAACTTAACAAAAGTAATTGTTTAAACATTTTTTTATAATTATTTTTATTAATATTGTCTGTGAATAAGGCTTGAAAGTTGTAGTTTTTCTGAAATTTCAAACTTCTTGTCCCCTTCACATTCTCATTTAAATGATAATATTTGCACTAAAAAAAACATAATTAATTATTCTTTTTTATTATTATTATTTTAAACAGTATGTGATTCCAATAATGCTAGAAAGTTTAGGCTTTTTCTAAACTTTTTAACTTTTGTTCCACTTTTGTCTTAGTCAGACAATAATTCATGCAAATTTACAAAAATAATTGTTTAAATAATTAAGTATTATTTTTAATAATATTCTCTTCGAAGAATGTTAGGAACTTAGGTTTATTTCTAAAATTTTTCGCTTTTTGTCAATTTTTCAATCACAATAAGGCAGTAATCGTTAATTCAAGAAAAACAAAAATAATTGTTGATACAATTAATAAAATAATATTATTCTCTTTTAAAAATGCGAGAAAGTTGTACTTTTTCTAGAATTTTCAAATTTTCGTTCCTTTTTCACTTAGATTTAAATAATAATTCATTCAAGTTAATAAACATAATTGTTTACACATTTTATTATTATTTTTAATAATTATCTTTTTAAAGAATTCAGTTTTCTCTCAAACTTTCCATTTACTGTCCACATTTTGCTTAGTCCGGCAATACTTAATGCAAGTTAACAAAAATAATTATTTTATAAATTTTTTATTATTTTTAGTAATATTCTATTCAGAGAGGGCTAAGAAGTTGTAGTTTTTTTCTGAAATCTCCAATTTATTGCCTTTTTTAAATTAAAGTGAGATGATAATAACCTCTAATTAACAAAAAAAAATGTTTAAACAAAACATTATTATTATTGATAACATATTCTCTTTGAATAATTTTAAAAAGCTGCATTTTTTCTGATATTTCCAACTTTTTGATCATTTTTAATTTATAATAAGGTACTTATTAATAATCAAATTTAACAAATATAATTATCTAAAAAAATAATTATTGTTTATGACAATTTTCGCTTACAACAATGCTAGAATCTTTTTCTTTTTTGTGCATATATTTTTCTGAGAAATAATGAAATATTTGAAATATTCTTTAAATTTTATAAATATGGATCATCTTTGATTAAACTTTTTTGAGGAGCATTATTTTCTTACAGAGTTTTTGTTTATAATTATATTTTTAAAAATTCGAAAAATATTGATAATACTTTATTCCGAAAAAATAGAATAGTGTTCAAGAAACAAATATTGTTTTTGTTACTTATTACTTCACGAAATATGAAATGAAACCAATTTAAAAAAAATCAGAAATAACTGCAACAATCTATTATTATTACAGAAAAAGATAGTTATAAACAATAATAATTTGTTTAATTATTTTGCTTGAAAATACTTCAACTTTCTAGCATTATTTAGAGAGGATATTATTAAAAATATTTATTAATTATTAAAACAATTATTTTTGATAACTCAAATAAATTTTTACTCAATTCGAATTTAAAATTGAACAAAAAGTGGAAAATTTTAGTAAAACCGCAACTTTCTGAACTTTTTAAGCTTTTTGAAAGCAAGTTGAAAAATTAAAGTTAAAAATTAATTATAAAAGTTATAAATTCTACATCTAAACTTTAGACAAAATTTAAATGAACAACAATAAATTGTATACAAAATTTATTTAAACATCTAAGCATCAGTAAACAGTAATATTTTATGTATGAAATAAATTTTATATGTAAAATTCAAGAGAACATTTTTTATTTATTTTCTATGGCTAATTTTGAATAGAAATTTTGAGATACAACTTTATACACCAAATATTCAAGATTCTGAATAAAATGTACAAAAAATCACTTGAACTCTGAAGACCATTTTTTTCTACCAAAAAACGAATTTATTTTTTTGTGGATTAGACTGAATTTGGAGTATATAAATATGAAAATTTGTTATTAGAAAAGAATGATTAAATTTTGTTTCCAATTAAGCAATCGCTGTTTTCTCTTATTCACTAGTCTCGAACAAGAAAGATGACAAACAATTTCATAACTTATATCAATTTTAGGAGAAAAAGATTAAAATTTTGCTTACAATAACGATTTGATAAAAATTTGGTAACAATTTAAATATTTACTATATGATAATAAGAATTTCAAAAATGAAACGTATCAGATAAAATAAAGTTACTTAAACTAATGGATATACTCTAAAATAACTGACTTTCAGGCAAATAAGAATCTTAAATATAAAAATAATTCTTAATGTAAATTTTTTTTAGCTAATAAACTAATTTTACTTATAATTTGATTATATTTAGTAAAAATTAAATAACTAACAGTTGCCAATGCTCACGAAACCATTTTCTACCACTTATCACGTTATTTTCATGACATTTAAAATAAATAATATTCTATTATTTA
>JAAAKG020133354.1:0-37089 GCA_010014905.2 Druon quercuslanigerum
AATAAATAATTAATAATACTTTATTATTAAAAAAATATTTATTAACGGATAGGATAAGTTGTGTGGTTCGATTCTTAGTGAAGCGAAAAGAGAAGATCTTTTTTTTTTAAATAATTTTTGTTTGATTTAACCAAATTAAAATGTATATTAAAACAAAAATAGAAACATTTTTTTAGTCATCAAAGAAAGAAAATCTATTCAAAATGTAAAACTTTCCAATTAAAACTACGAGCTTTCTACTGAACAGATAATTTTAATAATCTATAATAAATAATAATTCATAATTTAATGATTGGACGTTCAGCGAAAAAGAAATAATTGCAAACTAAAAATATTAATTTTCTACTAAAAAAAGTCAAATTATTAATGAATTATAATTTTTTTAAATTGATAGTTGAATTTATAACCAAGAGGATTAATTTTTTACGAAAAAAAAAAATTTTGAACATCGAAAAAATTGTAAACAAAAAGTTTAATTTTCCAAACTGAAAAAAAATAATTCTTATGCAAAAGTGGAATCGATATACTTCATTTCGAAAATCTTAATTTATAATAAAGCGAATTGTCAAAATAACAATTAAAATTTTAAGCCAAAAAGAAGATTTTTCTGAAAAGAGTTGAATTTTCAAAACAAAGATGTATTAATTTTCAAAAAAAGTAAAATTCCAACGAACTAGTTAAACTTTTAGTTCGAAAAATTAATTTTTAAAGGAAAATGAGGTATTTTAAATAATGCAGTTGAATGCTCAACTCATTTTTAAGTCGAAAACAGTTGAATTTATCAAAAGAATGAATTTTTTAACAGATGAATTTGTTTATCAACGTCTGCATTAAAAAAAAAGAACATTCTCAAAAAAATTTTTAACCAAAAATTTTTTAACAAGCGACATCCATTTTTAACCAAACAGTTCAATTTTTAATGCAAACATATACATTTTCATTAAAAAAGTTAATATCAAACAAATAGTTAAACTTTTAGATCCAAAAAATTAATTTTAAACTAAAATTATGAATGTTCAATTAAAAAAACTGAATTTTGAAAAAAGTCGTTCAATTTTAATCAAGCAATTGAATATTCAACTTAAAGAGATTAATGAAAACAAAAAAAGTACTAGATGATATTTAACAAATATTTAATTTTATTTTATGATCACTTGAATTGAAACAAAAAAATTTATTTAAAAAAACATGAATTGAAAAAAGTTATACATTTTGAACCAAATAGTTAAATTTTGAACCAAAAGAAATAATTTGCTTTACATTTTTTTTTACAAAAACCATGATTTTTTTAAAATAAATAAAATAATATTTAAAACAAAAATATGAATTTTGCACAAAAAAAGTTCATTTTCGTCCAAATAGTTCAACCTTTAGATTTCAAAAAGTTCATTTTTCAACAAAAACAACAAATTTTCAACCAAAGCTATGAATTTTGCATAAAAATTATGGATATTTAACCAAGGAGTTGAAGCTTAATTGATAAAAGTTCATTAAAAAGAAAATGTAATAGTTGATACTTTAACCAAAAGAGATTTTAATTTTAAATAAAAAACTATAAACAGGATGATTTTCGATCAAATTTTGCACAAAAGAAATTGATTTTTAAGAAATACAAATTTTCAACAAAATACATAACTTTTCAGGCAAATAGTTAAACTTTAAACTGAAAACATAAATTTTCAATAAAATTAATATTAAAATAATTTATTAAAAAAAAAAGTTTTATTTACAGAATAGTTCGAATTTAAACCAAATAGTTGAGTTTTCAGTTAAAAAAGTAATTCTCAAAAATAAAAATCCTCAAAAGTAAAAAAATAAAAATGTTTAAGAAAATATAGAAATTTTGAACCAGAAATCATCAGTTTTCTATTTAAAAATATTAATGTTCAACAAAAAATTGGGATTGATAAATTTGGGTCAAAAAATTAATTATTAATAAAAAAACCTAATTTTCAGAAAGAAAGTTCATTTTTCAACTAAAGAATAATTTTGAACTAATATTAATTTTCCACCAAAAATGTCTTTAGTTGAAAATATTGATTTCCAACTAAAAGTTAAATAAATCTTCAAAAAAAAGTTGCATTTTCAAAAAAAATAGCTAAATTTTTAACTAAAAACTAGAATTTTTAATCAAACTAGGTGAATTCTGAAACAAAATTTGAATGCTAGACATCTCAAACAAAAAATTAATTTAGTTCACATTTAATCGAAAAATTTAGAAAATGGGAAATTTTCTTAAAATTCAGGCAAAAGATAAAAATTCTTTAAAAAAGAGAAAAGAGGTTAATATGCGAAACAGTGTGAATTCTGAAACATGGAAGTGATTTTTAAACTAATTACGTCATTATTTAACTATACCGTAGCACATTATTTTTTCGCAACATTCGGAAACTTAAAAAAAAAAATTTATTATTAATCATACTAAAAAATGTTCTCAAGAGAGAAAAAATGTTTAATGCATTGAATTAAATGTTTTCTCATACTAGTATTAGATAGTTGTAACTTATTAATCATAGTTCGATTGATGGTTGTATAAAATTTCGTTTCACACAAAATTTCTCCGAGCCAGTTCACTGATCAATCTCATTAGCAAGCACCCCAGGCGAAGAGCTTCACAAAGTCATCATGTAAAGCTCTCCACCTGGAACCATTACTATCCAAAGTCTTTCGTTTAAGGCATAACGTAATAAGTGGATGCTCCCTAATCACTCCTCCGTAAGAAGAAATTCTTCATGATAAAAAAAGTAAATTCAGGATTTAAGAAACACTGGAGTAACACGATACTATTATCCCCTCATAAATATAGCAGCCGTTGATGATAACATTGACCGATTCTGCAAATCGCACTGGTGCGAAGAAACACCCCCAGAATGGAGGGCACTTCATCTTTTAGCGGAAGCGCTTTCGACGTTAACCACCCTCGTTGGTTTCCAAATAAATTTCCCCCAGTAATTCTCCTTAATTCCAATCTGTCGATATATCTCGTTGCCGGGTCTTACACACCCCCGCAAACGGGTCAGTTCCTTCTTTTTCCACAACTCGTCGATGCTGTGATGCACGTACTGCAATAACGGAAGACAATCACTGATTCATTAGTGAATCTCACAATCAATAACGAGTCAAAAGAAGAACTATTTTCGATTGTTACTGATTACTCGCTATTAGGCTCTTAAGACCAGGCGTATTTCAAACGAGACATATTAATCCACTTCATATTTTATATTACGTTACCAATTTTAGGCTCTTTCTGTAATTAAAGGGGGTTTCTAAATGTACAAAACCCTCTGTAGATGATACAGTTCTTATTTTTAAACAAAATTTGGCTTAAGAGTGTGTCAGGGTACTGTATGATACTTGGCAACTCAGCTGATTCTTTCTATTGTAAAGCGCTTGAGCTCGAGGTCGAGCTCGCTGCTCAGCGGGCGACGTGATCCTCAACCAGAGGCTAATGTTTTATGTTGCTTTGGTACGTTTTTTGTAATTTTGTATACAAGGAAAATTTATTTTTAAGATACGTACTGTGAACAAGAAAAATAAATTTTCTGAACCCGATAAAATTGGTGTTTACATGAAAAAATTTTAAAGCTTTTTTGGACAACTCTGTGTGGAGTCTGAAGGTCAATAAAAGTCTGAATTCGACCATTTGTTTGCTCTGGAATTCGGGCGTTCAATCAGAGTTGAAAATCAACAAATAAGTTTAATTGTTTATTTTTTTATCTAATTGAACTTGACATCAATTTTCAAGGTCAAAGAAAGGTCACCATTAATAATTTATGAATTAGTGATTTAACTTTTCTCTTGAATATTTTTCGCTATTAGTTATAGATTAGGAATAATGCACCTGAAAAGGTATCTTGAAAAAAAATTCTGACCAATCTGAAACTTTCAGACGATTAATGTCTCATAATAAACTGAGTTAGTATGGATTAGAAGTCCGAATTTGAGAACGCACGAGTTTCTCAAATATGATAAATTCCAGAAAATTGTTAACCCTTGAAATTTAGGAACTGTTTATCGTTCGTTAAGTAACGTAATACAGTAGCCTCGGGTTGATCACCACAACGCCTCACCAAGCTTCGAGCTCGAGTGCGAGCTCAAGTGCCTTCTATTAAATAGAGTCAGCTGAGTCGTTAGATGTCCTACGGTACCCTGACACAGTCTTAGGCCCCAAATTTTTTTTTTTTGGCAAAAAGGGCTAACATAATTATTTTAATTGAATATTAAAAATAATATACTTTTTTAACAAGGTTTTGAACAAAAGTGATATATAATCCTTTTTAGATTCAACTATTTTAATTTCATAAAAAAAATTTTTATTACTGCTTCGACCCTGTATGTAGTTTTTAACAATCCCTGAGTAAAAAAAGTTTTTTGATTACATTTATTTGTCGATAATGAAAGTTGTTAATTTTGAAAAAAGGGCTTCCCTGATTATATTTTTAGCGCAAACTATATAATAATAATATTCTGCAAAAACTTCTTGCTATATCTTTTTTAGCTTAAGTTTGGTTGAAGCTCATTTTTTAACATTCACGTATTTTATTGAAACCTTATATTTTAGTAGAAAATAAATTTTCTTAGCAGAAAACAATTCTTCTTGGTTGAAAATTCGACTATTTGCGTGAAGTCATCTTCTTTGTTTAAAAAAAACTGGTTTCTTACAAATTCGTCCTTTTGGATTTAAAATTAATCTTTCCTGCCAGAAAAGTGGTCTTTCTTATTTTAAAATCTATTTTTCTTGGCTAAAAATAAACTTATGTATTGAAAATTAATATTTCTTTTAAAAAATTTTACTTTTTGGCTCGAAAATTTATCTATTCAGTTTCAGATGCAACTACTGTACTTTTTAAATCGATAAAATTGGCATTTAATGTGTCGATACGGATTTAAATTTAGATTTTTATCTTAGTAGTGTCACGTGTTAAAAGCCTTTGCAACCCTTTCTCCTATGTGACACTTTGTGACGTTATAATATACTTTTTACTCTCTAGATTCTCACGTAACACCTGTACGCTCCCTAGGGAGTAAACCGTATTTTTTCTCTTATAAATTGATATTTCGCTCTTAAAAATATCTGCCTCTGAATATTCTATTTTTAATTTGAAAAAGCTTTAAAAATTCGGGAAATTTTTGCCTTAAAAATTGACTTATCACGATCTAAACATCTATACGCCGTAAAGAGCTTCAACGAAAATAAGTTGTTCTAAAGAGGATGTCAGAATTCTGAAGAATAAATTCTTAGTGTCAAATTTAAAGATTTTTATTTTTATTGAGAAAAAATTAAGGTTTTCAAAATACAATGTCTTATATAATAATCTCCAGGAAATAAGGAGCTACTTGTTACTATGTGTGTTTAATGTTAGTAGGTGTAGCAATATTGGCACATTCAATTTAATTCTAATTATTGCCAAGTCTAGATTATTCAGTTAGGTGAATTGCAAATTTTAGGATTTCAAATCTTGTTAAGGAAACCTTGAGATCTTCAAAGTACCATTTTGTAAGAGAAAATAAAGTAAAGGAAATAAGAGAATACTTCTTCAAAGAGATGTTTAATTTTATTCGGCGTGGTAATATTGGCACATTCACGTCAATAAAGATAAACAAGCCTAGTGTACTTAATTAGGGCAATATCAAATTAAAAGATTTTGATTCAGAAAACCTTAAGGTCTTCAAAATGCAAGGTTCTGAAAAAAGCCCAAGAAAATAGAGGATACTTGTTCCAAGAGATGTTCCATTTTACACGATGTAGCAATATTAGCACATTAACTTCAATCCTTAAGATTAACAAGCTCAGTGTACTTGAATAGGGGAATGACAAATTAAAAGATTTTAATTTTTATTCAGATAACCCTAAGGTCTTCAATATACAATGTCTTAAAAGAAAATAATGTCCACGAAATAAAAAAGGTACTTGCTACCAGAGACGTTTAATTTTAGAAGGTGTAGAAATATTGGCCCATTTAATTCAATTTTAATGGTTGCCAAGCCCAGATTATTTAATTAGCAGAATAATAAATTTAAAAATATTAAATTTTATTAAGGAAACCTTAAGGTCTTTAAAGTACAATGGTTTGACAGAAAATAAAGCCTAGAAAATTGTAAGGATACTTGTTGCAAGGGATGCTCAATGTAATCGGTGTAGCATTCTTAGCACATTTACTTCAGGGTTAAATATTATCTAGTCCAGTTTACCTAATCAGGGTAATTAAAAAATTAAAGATATAAAATTTTATTAACAAAACTTTCAAGACTTCCAGGCACAATGTTTTGGAAGAAAAGAAAGTTTAGGAAGTAAAAGGATACTTTTTCCACGGGATGTTCGTTTATATTCAGTGCAGCAATATGGGCACACCAACTTCAATTCAAAATATTAACATTTACAGTTTACTTAATCAGGTCAATTTGAAATTTAAATGTTCGAAATTTTATTCAGGTACCCTTAAGGTCTTTAAAGCACACTTGTTCCAAGGGATCTTCAGTTTTAGTAGGTATAGCAATATTGGCACATTCACTTTAATTCTAAATATTAACTAATTCAGTTGCCCCAATTAGGGGAATTGAAAATTTGATAAATCGAAATCTTATTTTAAAAAATTATAAATCTTTAAGGTACAATGTTCGGAAAGAACATAAAGTTAAGAAAATAAGACGGTAATTGTTCCAAGGGATGTTCAATTTTAGTCGGTGTAGACATTTTGGCACATTCACTTCAAATCTACAGATTAAAACATCTAGTTTACTCAATCAGATAAATAGTAAATCTAAAGATTTAAATTTTTATTTAGGAAACCTTAAGGTCATCAGAGTACAATATTCCAGGAGCAAATAAAGTCTAGGAAATAAGGGGATACTTATTCCAAGGGATATTCAGTTTTAGTCGGCGCAGAAATATTGCCACATTCACTTCAATTCTAAAGATTAGTAAGTTCACTTTCCCTAATTAGGGGAATTGAAAATTTGGAGATTCTAATTCTTATTTAACAAATCTTTTAGTCTTTAAGATTCAATGCTATGAAAGAAAACAAAGTCCAGAAAGTAAGGAGACAATTGTTCCAAGAGAAGTTCAATTTTAGTGGGTGTATCAATATTGACACATTCACTCTGAATCTGAAGATTAAAAACTCAAGTTTACTTGATCAGAGGAATCGCATATTTAAAAATTTTAAATATGATTTACGAAACCTTCAGGTCTTAAAATTAAAATGTTCTGAGAGAAAATAAACTCTAGGAAATAAGAAAATCCTTGTTCCATGGGATGTGCAGTTATAGTCGGTGTAGCAATATTTGCAGATTCATTTCAATGCTACATATTAACCAGTTCACTTTCACTAATTAGGGAAATTAAAAATTTTAAGATTTTAATCTTATTTAGAAAATCTTTTAGTCTTTAAGATACAACCCTTTGAAAGAAAACAAAGTCCAGAAAGTAAGAAGACAATTGTGTAAAGTCTAGGAAGTAAGAAAATGCTTTTTCCATGGGATGTTCAGTTTTAGTCGGTGTAACAATATTGGCACATTCATGTCAATTCTAAAGATTAGCAGGTTCATTTTCCAGAATTAGGGGAGCTAAAAAGTTGCGGATTCTAATTATTATTTAGAAAACTTTAAAGCCTTAAAGGTACAATGTTCTGAGGGAAAATAAAGTTAAGGAAAAAGGGGATGCCTGTTTCTAAGGATGTTCAGTTATAGTCGGTGTAGCAATATTTGCAGATTCATTTCAATGCTACATATTAACCAATTCACTTTCACTAATTAAGGAAATTGAAAATTTTAAGATTCTAATTCTTATTTAGATAATCTTATAGTCTTTAAGATACAATGCTTTGAAAGAAAACAAAGTCCAGAAAGGAAGAAGACAATTGTTTTAAGGAAAGTTCAATTTTAGTGGCGTAGCAATATTGACACATTCACTTTAAATCTGAAGATTAAAAAGTCAAGTTTACTTGCTCAGGGGAATAGCATATTTAAATATTTTTAATTTTATTCATAACAAGTTCTGAAAGAAAATCAGTTCTAAGAATTAGCAAGTTCAGTTTCCGTTATTAGAGAAGCTAAAAAGTTGCGAATTCGAAATTTTATTTACAAAACTTATAAGTCTCAAAGGTACAATGTTCTGAGGGAATCTAAACTCCAGGAAAAAAAGAGGATGCCTGTTTCTAAGGATATTTAGTTATAGTCGGTGCAGCAATATCTGCAGATTCATTTCAATTCTGAATATTAACAGCTTCAGTTTCTTTCATGAGAAGAATTGAAAATTTTAAGATTCTAATTTTTGTTTAGAAAATCTTTTATTCTTCAAGATACAATGCTCTGAAAAAAGTCCAGAAAGTAAGAAGACAATTGTTCCAAAGGAAGTTCAATTTTAGTGGGTGTAGCAATATTGACTCATTCACTCTAAATCTAAAGATTAAAAAGTCAAGTTTGCTAGATCAGGGGAATGGCACATTTAAAGATTTAAAATTATATTCACAAAAGCCTTAAGGTCTTTAAAGCAAAATGTTCTGAGAGAAAATAAAGTCTAGGAAATAAGGAAATGCTTCTTCCATGAGATGTTCAGTTTTAGTCGGTGTAACAATATTAGAACATTCATGTCAATTCTAAGGATTAGCAAGTTCAGTTTTCGTAATTAGGGGAGCTTAAAAATTGCGGATTCTACTTATCATTTAGAAAACTTTTAAGTCTTTAATGTACAATGTTCTGAGGGAAAATAAAGACCAGGGAAAAAAGAGGATGCCTGTTTCTAAGCACATTCAGTTATAGCCGGTATAGCAATATTTGCAGATTTATTTCAATACTAAATATTAACCAGTTCAGTTACCTTTATTAAGGGAATTGAAAATTCAAAGAATCTAATTCATATTTCAAAAATATTTTAGTCTTCAAGAGACAATGCTTTGAAAGAAAACAAAGTCCAGAAAGTAAGAAGACAATTGTTCCAAGGAAAGTTTAATTTTAGTGGTTGTAGCAATATTGACACATTCACTCCAAATCTAAAGATTAAAAAGTCAAGCTTAATTGCTCAAAGGAACGGTTTTTTTTTTAATTTTAAAATTTATTCGCGAAAACTTAAGGTCTTCAAATTACAATATTCTGAGAGAATATAACGTCTAGGAAATAAGAAAATCCGTGTTCCATGGGATAATCAGTTTTAGTCGGTGTAACAATATTGGCACATTTAGGTCAGTTCTAAGGATTAGCAAGTTCAGTTTCGATAATTAGGGGAGCTTAACAGTTGCAAATTCTAATTATCATTCAGAAAACGTTAAGGTCTTTAAGGTACATTGTTCTGAGAGAAAATAAAGACCAGGAAAAAAGGGGATGCCTCTTTCCAAGGATGTTTATTTTCACATTCACTTCAATTATAAAGATTTGCAGGTTTAATTTCTAGTCCAGAAAGTAATAAGACAATTTTTGCAAGAGAAGTTCCATTTTAGTGGGTGTAGCTATATTGACACATTTACTCTAAATCTGAAGATTAAAAATTCAAGTTTACTTTCTCGTGGCAATTGCATATTTAAAATTTATTAATTTTATTCACAAAACCTGAAGGTCTTCAAAGTAAATTTTTCTAAGAGAAAGCAAAGTCTGGGAAATAAGAAAATCCTTATTCCATGGGATGTTCAGTTTTAGTCGGTGTAACAATATTGGCATATTCATGTCAATTCTAAGGATTAGCATGTTCAGTTTCCGTAATTAGGGGAGCTAAAAAGTTGCGGATTCTAATTATTATTTAGAAAACTTTTAAGTCGTCAAGGTACAATGTTCTGAGGGAAAATCAAGTCCAGGAAAAAAAGCGGATGCCTGTTTCTAAGGATGTTCAGTTATAGTCCGTGTAGCAATATTTGCAGATTTATTTTAATTCTGAATATCAATCAGTTCAATTTCATTCATTAGGGGCATTGAAAATTTGATGATTCTAAACCTTATTTAGAAAAATTTTAGGGCTTAAAGGTTAAAATGTTCTAAGGGAAAATAAAGTTCAGAAAATAAGAAGTTAATTGTATCAAGGGATGTTCAGTTTTAGTCGGTGTAGCAATATTAGTACATTCACTTCAATTCTAAAGATTAGCAAGTTTAGTTTGCCTAGTTAGGGAAATTTAAACTCTTAATATTCTAAATCTTATTTGGAAAACTTTTAACTCATTAAGGTACAATAATTTGAAAAGAAATAAATTTCATAAAGTAAGAAGATAGTTGCTTCAAGGGATGTTCAATTTAAGTGGTTGTTGAAATATTGACACAATCACTTGAAATCTGAAGATTAACAAGTCCAGTTTACCTAATCTATGTGATGGCAATTTTTAAAACTTTAAATTTCATCTAGGAAACCTTAAGGGGTTTAAATTACAATGTTCTAAAAGAAAATAAAGTCCAGAAAATAAGAGGATACTTGCTCCTCAGGATGTTGAGTTTTTGTCAGCATCGCAATATTGCTACATTCATCTTAAATTCTAAACAATAATAAGTTCAGTTTCTTTAGCTAGGGGAATTGGATGTTTGATGTTTCCAAATTTTATTTAGAAAACTTTAAAACTTTACTCAAAACTTAACTTTAAAACTTAAAATTTAGTCGGTGTTGCATCATTGGCACATACATTAAAAATCTTAATGGTCTTCTCAATAGAACTATTGGTTACCTTTTTTTTGGATTGATGGCCCAATTCGGAACCAATTTGAATGAGATTTTTCTGCTAGCCGTAAACTGCAAAACCGTATGAATTTTGTGAGTAATTGAGCTTGATAAAGTCAAAACCTGTAAAGTTTTCACTCTGGAAAACTATACAAAATTTGAATTTTTCAGCTTTTTCAAGAGCCACACATAAACCTTCGAAACCCTTTGACCTGAAAAGACCTTCAGAGCTATCCTTTAAAAAAAATTGATGATACCTTCCTTAATTTATCAATTTTTAAGGATTTTATGAAATAGAAAAATTGGGCTTTAATTTTTGTTCATGTCTATACAGAATTCCATAACATGGATTACTTTAAAATTAGAACTGCATGTGTGCAGTAATATTCTCTAGTGCTACTTTTTAAAATTTGTTATCTTCAATAATTCAAAAATTGGTTAACTTTGTTATAAAAAATTGAATTTTTTGGCTTTAAAATTTCATCACATCCTTAATTTTTTTTTAATCTATTGTATATTTTATCATAAGAAATTGAAGTTTTCTTCCCTGCGCATGGCTGGGGCAAACAATTTTTTTTAACTTTATTATCTCTCATTTAAAAATTGAAATCCGTTACAAGAGTTATTTTGATAAGTTATTTAGTAATAATATTTTCGCATGTATTTTTCTAAAAATTTAGTAAAATTTCATCAAAAATGTCTAAGATGCTAAAGTCTGGCTAAATATAATTTCGAGTATTAAAAAATAAATTTATGAAATGTTTTTTCAGTTTTAAAATTCGAGAAAAAATATTTGTAAACGTAATTTTTTAATTCTAATAACTTTTGTTTATATTTATTTTTTACGAAATTGTTTTATTTTAACAACGTATAAGTATTTTTAACAAAGTAGTTAAATTTTTAACAAAAAAAGATAAATTTTTAACCCAAAAAAGAAATAATTTTGATTTAAAGTCACGATGCAACTGAAAAGTTCAATTTACATTTAAAAATAAAATTTTAAACAACTAAAAAACTATTTTTTTAAAAAATAGTTCAATTTCAAACCGAAGATATGATTCGTCAACTAAAATTGTAATTCTTAGAAAAACAAAGGATTTTTGAATGAAATTGTTGAATTTTGTACAAAGAAACTAATTTTAAACCAAAAGAGAATAGTTTTTTAAAAAAATTTGCAATAGTTGATACTTCAAACATACAATTTTTTTATTTTAAATAAAAAATAGTCAAGTTTGACCAAAAAAGAAGGATATTCAAAAAAATAGTTTAATCCTGAATTGAAAAAACCAATTTTTGACAAAACAGATTGATTTCTTATGGAAAAAATTAAAAGTAGATGAATGTTTTCAGGAAAAATGATTTTTACAAAATCGTTGAATTTTTAACAAGATAATTAAATTTTTGATAAAAAAAATATGTTTTGAACCAACAAGATTATTTTTTTTACGGAAAAAGGAAAATTTTGAACAAGGTACATGAATTTTCAATCAATAAGTATCACTTTCTGCGAAATAGTTAATTGTTTAACTAAAAAGCACAAACTTCCAGTTAAAAATTTTCTATCTTCTAGATGACTTTGATACTAACATTATGTATCTAAAATCAAAAAATAAAATTTTAATATTAATTTAATTATTTTGCATAATTTTAATTTCAAATTAATAATTGAGATCCAACTCAAGAACCCCCTCCGCCCGCATCCCCAACAAAACCCCATTGCGTCAATCAATCAAGAAATCGCTCGACTTCCCCACTATTTTCAATTTGCAAAAACGTGCTAATTTTCTACGTGGTTTTTGGACAAAATAGTATGTGAAACTCGTGGAGAATGGTCGATTGTGAACTCGCATTCTTACCGCGCTCGCTTCGCTCGCGCGGCAAACGAATGCTCATTCACAATCGACCATTTTCTCCACTCGTTGCACAATGTACTATTTCCTCTAGTTGACAAATGAAGTTAAGTATTTTCTGTTATATAAAGATTTATTTTGATCGATAGCTTGATTTTCATTTTCACAGTGGTGAAAAAGATATATGCACTGATCGATGGCAACTATCTCTGATGATAATACTGTATATATTTTTAAACAAAGCTTCTTCTTTCGATCTCGTTAATAGCTTAATGGAAAAGCACCCGACGGCAACCGGAAGTTCTGTCGTTCGATTCCCAGTGGAGCGACGAGAATAGATCTTTTTTAAGAAACAAATTTCAGTACCCAATTTTTAAAATTTATTTTTCACCTTGTCTACAAATGACGTTAAGTATTGATTGTTAATTGAAGAGTTAAGTTAATCGATGGGTTGATTTATATTTTCACGGTGGTGAAAAAGATATCCATACTGATTGATGGTAACTATCTCAGACGATGATACAGATTCCTTTAAAATTACTCATATCCCCAATGATACAGCTGGCTGCAGAAAGCATTTATTTTGATTATAAAAAATTCGATGTTGAAAATTTTACAAGATTAAAATGCTGGTATTCGAATACTACGCCATTTATCACTATATATATTCGTCGATCACATACAGTATTATATTTAAATAAAGATTTTTTTAAATTGAATGATCATTGTGGACGCAAATTGTCTACTGTTATTATTCGGAAATTCTTTAATATTGTGCGATTCTTTCCTAAAGGAGATTCCTTGGCTTCTCCTTTGGTCATCTCTTTAACCTTGCCGCTTTTTATGTTTATCTTTGCACGCTTTTGACCTCCAGTATATAGGCCGCGAAGAACTGTATTATTTCCCTCTACTATTGCAAAGATGTCACCATTTGACGTTGATAACACAGCATGACTTTCGGTTGGTATGGGTGCAAGATAATTATGTATTTCTCTCGTATAAATAGGAGCATCGTGAGGAAAAGTGTATCTTCGAATTTTGAATCGCCTGGTCGGATTCGCGTTGGGAATAAACCGAAAAGATGTAAGTTGTTCAATCAAAAGTCCATTCAGGCGAGGAGGGCAAATGGCAGGAGAATGTCTGGACCTGGCACGAAGAGAAGATTCGGCAGGAGGAGAAGACCTGACCGGAGAAGCCGGAGGATGAGATCTGGCAGGAGAAGACATTTCGGGACAATCAGAATGTCCGCTACGAGCGAGACTAGGAATAGGGGCCCCATTAGGTAAACAGTCAAACTGTAAACTTAAGTCTGCAACAAGAAAAAGAGCATTTAATTTGGAAAAAACCTTCAAAAGCAAAAACTCAAGGGATTTTAACTTTTGAAGAGAATTTCACAAAATCAAGCAAAGCAGTTTTACGCAAACCAAGTTAGAAAAAAAAACGTAAATCCAAACATGTCAACCTGTTAAACATACTTGCACATGAAGAATTAAAAAGATAAAAATATGTAAGATTTTATCCAGCCCCTTCACCTCCAAATTATTTTAGGTAATTTGTGGATGACCTTGTATACGTGTACCATATGTGCATGCACACATATGGTACATATTTCGTACTTTTTGAATTCCATTTTTCTTAACTTACCCAAAATAAATTCATGTTAAATATGCATTCATTTTGGAAAAACTCAAATAGAAACAATCTTTATTTGCATGTAGGTTAAAAAATGGATATAAAATTATATGCATACTATATTATTATATTCACCAATAGATTTAAGGATGACTGCCAAGAAAATAGCAAGAGAAGAAGCAATACTCATCTTTCTTCTTAAATGAAAAGCTAATTATTGTATTATTTAAGACTTGAGTCAAAAATTTAACTAATGCGTATTCTAGTTCGTTATAATGTTTTATAATTATCATATTTTCGTTATCTCACGCATTCTAGGCGCCAAGGTTTTCCTGCTCAGATATTTACATTTTGTTAGAGTGAGTTTCGAGGAAAAAACAATAATGACTAAATTCGTCCAAACTGACATCATAATTTATGTAATATTTCGATACTAAGGAAATGATTGTTATACAAAATTTTATGAACGATTATTCAATTTAGGTTCTTACCTCTTGGACATAGTTCTCCTTTTCACTCAAACCAATTTTAAGTGCTTCAGGAATTATTTAGATATGTGAAATATTTTTTAAGCTTAATAAATTCAATTGTTTATAAGAGACATAGTGAAATAATGTTTTAATTAAACGTGTTTTCCCCAGAAAATTTTTTTTTTTTTCAAAAATTCTTCTTGAAGAATTTATTCATGAGAAGTGAGGTAGTTTGTTGTTAATTTTTCCATGCTTTTGAATTGTTTTCAATTCAATTGATTACTTTTCAAGTTCAGGTTAATTTGTTATGAAATTCATCTAACTCTTCTCATTTCTTTTAAATTTCTCTAAATTCACTCAAAGTTTATTGCCTTCAATCAAATTTTTTTCTATTTTTAAAATTGTCCCAATTTATTTAAATTCTGTTCAATTTATCTTGAATTGTTCTATAATTATTAGTAACTTCTTGTGTTAGAAATTAGTAGGATATCAAAAGTTGGAAGTGTTTATAATTTTTTTCGTGGAATTCACCCTGAATTATTTAAATTGTTTGGAATTATCTTGAATTTGTTTAATTTCTTTTAATTATTCTCAATTCACTCAGTTCTACCTAACCTTGAATTCTTAGGAAATTTTTTAAATCCTTTGAATTTCCTTGAATCTTTGTAAGCTTATTTGATTATTCTTTAATTCACGTTGAATTTTCTCTTTGATCTTAAATTCCTCTAAATTGAAGTAATATTATTATTAATATTGTATTATTATAAAGTTTTTTCTAAACGTGTACCAGATGTCAAGAATTTAAGAATTCAATGATTTCGAGGATTTTCAATAGATTATATAGAATTTTATAAACTTTTAATTGAAGTTTAATTAAATTTTGTTTCAAATATTCAAATTATTCGAAGTTCATACAATCAATTTCTCATTAATTTTACGGGATTTCAATATGTTTAAAACATTTTACAAGATTTCAAGATTTCTTGCTAATTTAAGTATTTTCTTTAAAACTCATCTTTCTGGTTTGAAATAAAAGGAAATTAATTTTTATCTAAAATTATTTTATTCTGGTTTTAAAGGATTCGATGTTAAAAAGGTTACAAAACTGGAATCCTGGAAAAGTCAGGGAATTTTGAAAAACAAATCCTGCTCAATCGAGATTCTTCAATTTCTTCTGTGGTCATCTCTTCAACATTGGCCCTGTTTATGCCCTTTCTTGAAAGCCATTTTTAATTGCATATTTTCTACAATCACAAACAATATTATATTTTAAATTTCTTTATTTTTTATTTAAATTAATATCATGGACGGAAGTCGTCTACAATTATTTTTTTAAATCTCTTTGATATTGGACGTTCATTGCCTAAGGGCGATTCATAGATTTCTTCTGCAGTCATATCATTAACCTCGCCGCTGTTCATGTTTATTTTTACCCGTCTCTGAACGCCAGATGTCATTCTATATATTCCACGAAGAACAGTATTGCGCCTATCGAATCTTGCAAAGATATTGCCATCGGTTGCTGATAATACAGTTTGCTCTTCGGCTGGCATGGTCTCAAGGACCTGATTTTTTCCTCTCACTTGAATTGGTGCATCGCGAGGAAAAGTGTATCTCCTTATTTCGAATTGCCGATTTGGATTCGCGTGGGGAATGAGCCGAACAAATCTAAGTTCTTCAATTTTAAGTTTACCAAGGCGTAAAAGAGATGGGCGCCTGGCAAGGGGAGACTTTGTCCTGGCACGAAGAGAAGATTCGGCAGGAAGAGAAGACCTGACAGGAGAACCAGGATTATGAGGTCTGGCAGGAGAAGACCATTCACGAGAATACGAAGCTCTGTCACGAGGAACACCAGTTATAAGATCGCCATTAGGCAAACTTTCGAATTGTGAGCTTAACTCTGCAACAAGAAACATGATTCAATTTGGGAAAAAAGATGTAAAAACACAAACTCAAGGAAAATTAAATTTTTCAAGAGAATTTTATGAAAAGCCGTAAAACAAGGGAAGCATATTTTCGAAAATCAGTTTTTAAAAACCGGAACCCAAAAAATTCCACTTGCGTAACAAAATTGCAAAAAAAGATTTTAGTCGATAGATATTTTTAAATGAAAAAAGCGAAGAAAAAATTTTTAATTATGTATTGCCTTCCACAGCTTTTATTCTCTTTCTCGTATTCTCCTATTTTCTTATTTTTAATAATGTATCCTTTTTTTATTTTACTGGATTTTCGCGCAAATCCGAAATGTTTTCCAGACAACGAGACCCTCCGAATTTTTATACGTAATTTGTGGGTAACTCCATGGGAGTGTACCATATGTGTACGCCCACATATGGTACGAGTTCATGTTAATAGGGACACTTTGCAATTCCATTTTTTATCACACACATAATGGATTTCCCCCGAACAAATTCTGATGAAATTTCTATTCATTTTGGACGAACTTAAAAAATGTTTGGAAGATAATAGCGAATGAAATATACTAAAATTATAGAAATATTATATTCACCAACAGAACTGAGTATCACCGTCAAAGGCAACACGAGAGCAGAAATAATATTCATTTTTTCAAGTTAGAGGAAAAGCTGATGGATGTATTATTGAAGATTAACTTAAGAATGTTTTTTATCTCAGAAATTATAAACGTTTAGCTTATCTTGCACAAATATTTGAATTTCATTAGGCTCGATTTATCAAATAATTGTTTTCATGTGTCCAATAATATTATAAATCAATTTCATCACTAGAAATAAGGCGAATTTCGTTTTAGCTGAGAATAATTTCTTCGGTTAAAAATTTGATCTGTTGGAAATGCGTCTTTTTCGTTCTTAACTCACCTTTTAAAGTTGAAAATTTAATAATTTGTTGAAAAATGTAACTATTTTATTAAAAAATCTTCTTTTGATGTTGAAATATTAACTGTTATATTTTTTGTAAATAATTCATATTTTCGTTGTCAATTAAACTCTTTTTGTTGGAAATAAATAAACAAATCCGATTTTTAAATTCAAAATGTTTTATTCTGTTTCTAAAAGATTCTACCATAAAAATTTCACAACCTTAACATACTAATCTTTTCATATTGATGGTCTGGGAAAATAAAAAATATTTCAGGCAAAAATCAAGAAACATACAAGGGATTCCTAAATCTGTAGACTTTAGATCAAAACCCATACTATATTTCGTGATCTAATAAAATCGTTAGAAAATGCTTTAAGATTCGGCGATCCCTGCCAACGGGAGATTCCAGAATTTCTTCTTTGGTCATTGTTTCAACCTCGCCGCTGTACATGTTTACTTTTGCACGCTTTTGAAAGTCGCGTTTCACTGTATACATTCCACGAAGTACTGTATTATTTCCCTCCACTAGTGCAAAGACATCACCATTGGGTGTTGCTAATACAGCATGTTCTCCGGCTGGAATGGGCATGAGGACGTTATATCTTCCTCTCACTTGAATCGGTGCATCACGAGGAAAAATGTATATTCGAATTTCGAATCTCCGGTTCGGATTTGTGTTGGGAATAAGCCGAATAAATTTAAGTTGTTCGATTTTAAGTCCATTTATGCGGAAAGAAGAAAAAGTGACACGAGGAGACCTGGACCTGACACGAGGAGACCTTGACCTTACACAAGGAAACCTTGACCTGACACGAGGAGAAGATGCGGCAGAGGGTGGCATGGGCCTGGCATCCAAAGAATATTTGGCAGGAGGCGACCCTGTCCTGATACGAAGAGACAATTCGGCAGAAGGAGACATGGTCCTGTCATCAAAAGAAGATTTGGCAGGAGGAGACCCTGGCCTGACACGAAGAGAAGATTCGGTGGAAGGAGAACGTGACCTGATACGGAGAGACAAATCGGCAGGAGGAGACCTGGGCGTGACATCGACAGAAGATTTGACAGGAGAAGGAGACTTCACCGGAGAACCAGGAGAATTTGGGCTTGGAAGAGAAAGAGACAATTCGAGAGAATGAATTCTGCCACGAGGAGTAGAAGAAACAGAGTCAGAGTTGGTTGCATTCTGAAACTGTAGACTCAACCCTGCAACAGTAAAATAATGTATTATGACTTCAGCCCATATTAACAATAATTTACCATAAATTCGCTCACATTAAATTTAAAAATGTTTAGAAATTTCCAGAAATTTATTATTAAAAATGTTTACACAGTTTCGGAAATTTATCGAAATTTGCTGTCATTCATGGTAATTTTATAGGTCAATATGGTAACTTACCACTGATTACCCAAAATTCACTTTTAAACATTTTTATAAATTTGAGGAAATTTATGAAATTTTTTGGTAATTTATTGCAAAATTTCGGTAATTCATGGTAATTTAAAGGTAAACAGAGTAACATACCATAAATATGCCTAAAATTGAATTTAAAAATTCTATAAATTTCCGAAAATTTATCAGAATTCGCGTTCATTCTTGGTAATTTATAGGTAATAGTATAGGTATAGTATTTATAGGTATAGTAACTTTCAATAAATTACTTCAAAATTCGATCATCTGCAACCAAAATTTCCTGACAGTTCTAACTGTGAGTGGGCTGATTATATTGTAAACTGTGAGCTCATAGTTGTATAATTTTCATTATTCACCTTCTCACTTTTCCTCTAGAGGTGAGAAAAAGGTTGCAAATTATACTGTTTTGTTGAAAACTGGATTTTATGTTTTTGGTGGGCACATGAACGTATTTATAAACAATTAGAAATAAATAAAATAAGAAGTTTTAAACTTTTACAGAAGAAGCTTATTTTTTAATTTCTTTAAGATTATTATAGAACTTATAACGCAATAAATGACTTTTTTCAAGAGAAAATTCACTTTTGCTTTAATAGAATAAATTTGATTTTGAATTTGATTTTGGAAAAACGCAAATAAATTTGGAAAGAAAATAACATCTGACATAGAATGTTGATTAAGTGGCACAAATTCTGATTTGCTTATAGCTTCAAAAATTGTACTTAAAATTGTAAATATATTATTTTATCATATTTACCAAAAGAATTAAGAATAACCGCCAAAGATAAGAGTGGAGTGGAAACAATCCTCATATTTTCTAAGTAGAGAAAAAGCTTATTAATTCAATAATGAAGACTTGGATTGACAATTGAACATTTTATTTCCTGATGGCATTATATATAGTATATCTTTTATTCGTTATCTCAGGGATTATAGGCGTCAAGGATGTTCTTATCAGATATTTGCATTTTATGCATATCAGTTTAACGGAAAAATGTACGTAATATGTTTGTCAGAGTTGATATAAAAATATATTTATCTTTCGACGTTTAACCACAAATAATATAAATTCTACAAAAAAGAGTGCCATCTCGATAAATGATTCGAAACTCTTCTTCATTTTAAGGCTTACTTATTTAGAATAGGATTTAAAAAAATGTCTAATTCTGAATTGAAACATCATTTTTGATTCTGAATAGAATGATTTTATTACTGTTATTAAGACATATTTCGAAAACAAATAAAAACATAACGCAATATTTGCGTGCTTGTGCAGTAAAACTGCTATGACATCACAGTTTGCTTAACGATTAATCGCTTTGGTTGAAAATTTATCTCTTTTCTGGAATATTTAAAATGTTTTGTTAAAAATTATTTTTTCATCAGAACATTTAAATTGGTTAGTGGGTAATTAAGCAATTTGGAAAATTATTTGAATGTTCGTTTTTTATTTACTTTTTTTTTCGATGTTGCTTCCACCTAAAGATTATATTTTAATTAAAAAATTTATTATTTGGTTAAAACTTGAAACTTAAGTTTCCCAGTTGAACATTCATAATTTTATTTAAAATTTCATCTCACTGGTTAAAATTGATCTATTTTCTTGAAAATTCGTTTTTTTGCTGAACAAATTTTTTTCCACAGATTTAACTTTTCCATCTTTGGATGAAAACTAATCTGTCTTGGCTAAAAATTTAAACTTGTTTTTTGCATCCTACGATAAAATAGTTTTGACAAAAGTTGTAGGTTTTGATCCAAGGAATCTAGTGGTGACCTTCATCCTGACTCCAAGCTTAGTTTTGAAGTTCATTTCAAGGTCAGCAGATTTTTTAAAAACGAAACGCCTTTTTTATTCCGGAAATGGACAGAGATTAAATTTTACATTCAAATATGTACTTGGGCCTTGGGCCAAAATGACCTCTACGGGTCATTTGCAAATAGAGGTTTTAATTTCAAAAATATTTTGACCTTGGCATGACCTTCAAAAATGACATTGGAGTTTTAGATGATTTGGAGCATTAGATTCCTTGGTTCAAAGCCTACAATTTTTGTCGAACAATTTTTTCGTGGGATGCTATCCTTGAAAGCTATTTAGTTGTATCCATGTTGGTTGTATCCACACCATGGCTGGTATTTAAATATTACTAGTAAAAATAATGAAAAACAGTTCTTTTAAGTTAGGGTTCATGTAATTATAAAAAAAATCTTGTTTGTTTTAAATTGACCCTTTTTTAGTGTAAAAATGTAACTGTTGGTAAAAAAGTAACTTTATTTGAATAAAAATTAATATTTGTGGCTTTAAGAATCAACTAGTCCACAGAAAATTCGCCTTTTCACTAAACAGTTCAATAAATTGAGTCAAATTTTTCCTTTGATCCAAACTTGACTGTTTTATTGAAAATTCAACAAATATCTTGCAAGAATACAGTTTTGGTGTTTGAATGTTAATTTTCAGGGAAATTGAAAAATTGTTTTTTAAAAAATCAGGCAAAAGGCATTTAAAATTTGATATGAATTTGGATTACAAAGAATATTATGTTTTAGTTTGACTACATTAAAAAAATTAAATTAGTTTTGTCGGTATGGGCGTAAAGAAGAACGCATGGCTGGAGGAGATCTGGACCTGGCACGAAGAGAATATTCGATAAAGGGGGAGACCAACTTATCTGTGGTTCATGTTAATCTTTCCTTGTTTTATAATGCCAGTTCTCATTTTATATATATGTATATATTCAGCAATAATTCTATTGTTTTCCTCGAATTGTCCAAGGACGAAAAACATTATATTATAGTCTCACCGATAAAAAAAATATGAAATTAATATTGCGAACGGAATTCATCGGCCCATATTATTTGAAAATTCTTTAAGATAGGGTGTTCCTTGTTTACGGGAGTTTCCTCGATTTCTTGTTTAGTCATCTCTTCAACCTTGCCACTGATCATGTTTATTTTTGCCCGTTTTTGAACACCAGTCATCATTGTATACATTCCACGAAGAATTGTATTATTTCTTTCCACTATCGCAAGAACAAACCCATTGTACGTTGATAGCACAGTATGTTTTCCCGCTGGAATGGGCCCACGACCATTATATCGTTCTCTCAAGTGAATTGGTGCATCGTGAGGAAAAGTGTAGCTTCGAATTTCAAATTTCTGGTTGCAATTCGCGTTTGGAATAAGCCGAATAAATCTAAGTTCTTCAATGGTACGTCCACGTATGAAGATAGAAGAAGTTCGCGGTTGAGGGGATCTGGACCTTTCACGAAAAGAAGGCTCGGCAGGTAGAGAAGACCTGACTGCAGAATGTGGAGGTTGCGGCCTGGCAGGAGGAACAAACCGTTCATGTAAACAAGAAGCACTGCCACGAGGAATTCCAGGAATAGGGGCGCCGTTAGGTAAACAATCAAACTGTGCACTCAACTCTGAAGCAAGGAATAGAGGATTAAATTTTCATTAATTATGAACTTCTGGTATATTTTCTCTTCTGGCAAATTTTTTTCTCGGAGGGAGAAGGGTCTGATCTAAAACTACGTCACACTGCCAGGCTTGGGCAAATAACAGGTTTTATGACGATTCGTAACGATTTATGACGTTGGGGAGTAAGAAGGTCTGACGAAGAATGTGTCATCACATATGGTAGATGTGGTACAATTTCCGTATCAATAGGGTCACTTTTAAAATTCGATAACATGGCGATTGGGATAGATTATGTCTTAAAATGTGTAGATTAAATCGCACACAATCTTATTTGCGTATATTTTAAATATTTACCTAAAGTTACAGATATTTTATATTATTATATTTACCAATAGAATTAAGGATGACTGCCAAGGATAATACGAGATTTGAAAAAATCCTCATCTTTTATAATTTAAGGAAAAAATAATTATTGTAATATAGAAGAATCTTAGTAACAGTTAAAGTAATGAATATTTTTGGCCTTCGTTAGATCATGTAATACATATGCATTCTATTCGCTATCTTAAATATTATAGTCGTCAAGCTTGTGTCAATCAGATATTTACATTTCGTTTGCGTCAGTTTCAAGGAAAAGAAACTACTACATTCATTGGAACTGATATCGCAATTCAAATATATAGAATATATTTACTGTTTGCTATAACGGTCCAATTATGGATTTTTTAAATTAATGTAAATTTTACAAAAATACAGGTTTTTCAACCCATTTACGATTTTATGTTTTTTATATTATATATTATATTTTATATGTCGGATCTGTCATTTTGATCTTTGAAATTTTACCAATAATTTTTAAGGTGGTAACTCTAAAAAATCCATTGTACCAAGTTTTGTACAAACATGCGAATTTTTTATATTCAAACGACCATATTTGATCAGTCGTTTTGTATTTTCAAATTTTAACATCAGTTTCAAATTCATTGGCCCTAAAAAACCCCTGACACCAAGTTTCATACAAATAAGTGAACATTTTATAATTTTTGGCGTTCCTTTGGACGAACCATTTACATTTTTCAAATTTTTGCATCAAATGCAAAGGCAACGGATTATAAAAATACAATTTCAATTCTAAATTTGAACAAAAATTAAAAAAAAAATCCTTTCCTCTATTTCAAAGTTGAAATCATGTTTAAAACTTCTTACATTTCCTCAATTATACTTAATTAAATGAAATGAATTAACAATTTTGTTAATTCTTTCTTTAATTTACTTTAATTTGGGATTTTTTGGTTGGGTAACTCAATATTTATATTTTTTATATTTTATTTAACCTATTATACATTGATATATATTTTGCTTATTAATTCGAGTTTATATTTTATTTGTTTTAGGTAAGTTTCCGGTTTAGATAAAATGATATCGAAGTATGCAACATTCTGGTAAGGTGAACTGATTTGTAATTATTATTGGAAAATTCAATTAATTTTTTACAAATATTTTATTCCATAATATTGCATATATTTAATTGGGAACGTTTTTTTTAACGGTGTAGCTATTTTGCTACTGTTTAAAAAAAATGACACTAATGCTACCACAGTGAGAGCCGATGGTAGGAAATCCAGAGTTAGGACATCTGAGCATTGACAACGCGCCGCGAGTATGGGTGAGAGGGACTTAGAGAGGGGGGAGGTGTTTAATAAGACGTGACAAAACAGAAGCTTTGCGGTAATGCGTTGAAACCTACCGGCCTGCCTGTGTAACTGCGTGATGACGTTGCGACAGTTCACTCAGAGCGGGAAGCGCACACACAGAGTGAATGAGCACGATGGCGAGCTCAAGCGAATGAGCACGATGGCGAGCTCAAGCGAATGAGCTTGTTTTTGCCATTGAGAACTGCGCTACACGATAGGCTGTGATTGGAACACAATCTTTTACTCTGCAGTACTTTTTTGAAGGTGGA
Source organism: Druon quercuslanigerum (assembly GCA_010014905.2). Taxonomy (NCBI): domain Eukaryota; kingdom Metazoa; phylum Arthropoda; class Insecta; order Hymenoptera; family Cynipidae; genus Druon; species Druon quercuslanigerum. Next base: position 24,215 of record JAAAKG020133354.1, read on the forward strand.
AAGATGGTTCATGTACTCGGAAGTAATTCGTAAAAATAAAACCCAGAAGTAAAGGACATTTTTTCTTATCTTTTTTAGGGGAAAAAGTTCTTTTCAGATTGCAATGGGAACGTTTAATGGTGATTTCCAAATTTGGTCGTTGGATTCTTGGTTTTATTTTCAGGAATTTTTCACATGGACTTGATTATTGGGTGTTAAAAAGAATTTTAAATTTGGTTTTAATCTCATTTAAATTTCTTAAATTTTAATTGTAGAAAATTGTAGTATATATTTGGTTAAACTTCATTTTATTTCCTTTCAGAAAATATTCTATGTTAAGAATGTTACATGCTTAAAATTATTTTTTGAAATGTCTTTGAGATTCGGTGCTCCCTTCCTAAGGGGGCTTCGTCAATTTCTGCTGTAGTCATCTCTTCAACGGCGCCACTGTTCATGTTTATTTTAACCCGTTTGTGACTGTCATTATATATTCCACGAAGAATTGTATTTCGTCTCTCGAATAGTGCAAAGACGTCACCTGTGGAAGTTGATAATACAGTTTGTTCTTTAGTGGGCATTGCAATAAGAATATTATTAAATCCTCTTAAATGAATTGTTGCGTCGCGAGGAAAAGTGTATTTTCGAATTTCGAATCGTCGGTTCGGATTTTTGCCCGGGAGCAGCCGAACAGATCTTAGTTCATCAGTTTTGAGACTACCTAAGCGTAAAGAGGGACACCGCATGACAGGAGGAGACCTCGACCTGGCACGAGTAGAAGGCTCGGCTGGATGAGAACGGCTGGCAGTAGAAGGAGGAGGATGAGGTGTGGCAGGAGAAAGAAGCCATTCATAAGAAGATCCGCTACGAGGAACGCCACGAATAGGGTGGCCATTAGGTAAACATTCAAACGGTGTACTCAACTCTAAAATATGAAAGAAAGGATTAACCTGGGATACCCTAAAGTTTTTTAATAAAATCAGAGAATTTTATTGGGGCTGCTAGAATTTTTGTAACAGCTGTAATTTTAAATTTAATAACAATGTCTTTTTAATTAAAAGGCATTTCCAAATTCTAAAAAATCCTGAGTTGGTACTAAATATTTTCCAAAACTCTCTGAAAATAAATCAAAGTCAAAGTAATCATCATTGTTAAATTCAAACTAGTCCTCATCTTGAATATTTTCTTAATTCCGTGTGCGTGCGATGAAAAATGACAAAATTAATCATCTTTCATAAATTCAAACCATTAGCCATTTTTTCTAATTTCCGGCTCTCACTGGTAATCAACTTTGGTAATAAATCAACAATTAAAATTAAAAAGTGATTTTTATGGTAAGTATTGAAATGCGTCTAATTTAACGTTCACTAAACTAGATTAATTTAAAAAAACGAATTTTTAACATAATAGTTTAACATTAACAAAAAGTTTAATTTTTATCTAAAAAAAGAACTTTTTTTAACTAAAATTTTGAATCGGTTACCGGAAAAAAGAATTTATTTACAAAGAAGTTAAGCTTTAAAACCTATTTGTTTAATTTGTAATCAAGGAGAATAATTTTTAAAGAAAAATATTTATTTTTTACAAAAAAAACTAACTTTTAAAAAATTTCAAGAATTTTCGACCAAGTGGTTAAATTTTTAACTAAAAAGAGGTATTTTTAAACAAAAAGATTGATTTACTACTAAAAAAGATGAAAAATTTTAATAAAATTCAAGAATTTTCAACCAAACAAGTTGAATTTTTCGGAACAAAAGGAATGTTTTTTAATTTAAAAAATCCAAAAAAGATAAATTTCGAAACAAAAACATTAATTTTCTGCCAAAAAAACTATTTTTTAACAAAATTCAAGAATTCTCAACCAAAAAGTTGAATTTTTCGGAAAATAAGAAATGCTTTTTAATTTAAAAAAAAACAAACAAAAGATGAATCTTTAAACAAAAGGATAATTTTTGACACAAAAAAGGAATTTTTAACAAAATTCAAGAATTCTCAACCAAAAAGTTGAATTTTTAAAAACGAAGGAAAAAAATTATTTTTATTTTTAAGTAAGTAGTTCAACTTCAAAACGCAATTGTTCAATTTTTAACCAAAAAGATAAATTTCGAAACAAAAACATTAATTTTCTGCCAAAAAAAAACTATTTTTTAACAAAATTCAAGAATTCTCAACCAAAAAGTTGAATTTTTCGGAAAATAAGAAATGCTTTTTAATTTAAAAAAAAACAAACAAAAGATGAATCTTTAAACAAAAGGATAATTTTTGACACAAAAAAGGAATTTTTAACAAAATTCAAGAATTCTCAACCAAAAAGTTGAATTTTTAAAAACGAAGGAAAATATTTATTTTTTATTTTTAAGTTAGTAGTTCAACTTCAAAACGTAGTTGTTAATTTTTTAACTAAAATATGAATTTTAAAACAAAAACATTAATATTTCTGCCGAAAAAAACCCATTTTTTAACAAAAGTCAAGAATTCCCAACCAAAAAATTGAATTTTTAAGAACGAAGCAAAACATTTATTTTTTTATATTTAAGAAAGTAATTCAACTGCAATACGTAATTCTTAAATTTTTAACCAAAAAGGCGAATTTAGAAACAAAAACATTAATTTTCTGGCGAAAAAAAAAACATTTTTTGAGAAAAGTCAAGAATTCTCAACCAAAAAAATGAATTTTTAAAAACGAAGCAAAACATTAATATTTTTATTTTTAAGAAAGTAGTGTAACTTCAAAACGTAGTTGTAAAATGTTTTACCAAAACGATGAATTTGGAAACAAGATCATTAATTTTCTGCCGAAAAAGACGAGTTTTTCATTAATTTATTAATTCTTAAACAAAAAGTTGAATTTCCAACTAAAAAATACATTTTTAAACAAAAACATTAATTATCTTGAACGTACTAAAAACGTTCCCATATTTTTTCGAAAAAATCTCTAAATTCTAAAATTTTAATATACGTGTCACCATGTCGCCATTGAAATGTTATGAGCACATATGGTATGAAATTTAAATCGAACATATTCTGATTTGCATATAGCTTGAAAAAATTAACTTGAAGTTATCTTTATATTATTATAGTCACCAATACAGTTGAAGTGAACCCCCATGAAGAACACCAGATGAGAAACAATCTTCATATTTTTTAATTAGACAAAATCCTACTTGAATTAATTAGAAAGACTTTAATTAACAATTGAACTGATGGATATTCTTCTTCTTTAGTAGATTATGCAGCATGTGTAATATTCTTTATCTTATATGTTACAGGCATCAAGCTACTCTGTTTCACATATTTACATTTAATTATAGCCAGTTTTACGGGAGGAAAAAATGATTAAGATTTATGAATTTAAATTCGCGGCTCTTAAATGACTTAAAGACTCGATAGCTTAATACCAAAATGTAAAAATATTTTTGATAATGTTCCGCTATTTTAGATTTTTTAATTTTAACATCAATTTCGAAGTCGGCGCCCCACAATCTCGTTTATTCGAAGTTCCATACAAAAATGTAAATAATTATTTTTTGATCGCTATATTTGGTCTTCCTTTTGAATATTGAAATTTTGACACCAAATTCGATGTGAGGTCGCCATCGCGAACATTAAGCTCAACATGAGTACCTGTCTAACCCTGCGAGTGATGTACGATAATTTATTTGAAATCAGCGTATTATGAGATTGTAGGGCTGTCTGAAAAATTATTCGCGATGTTTATCGTACCTTCGTTTGTGAAAGTATACGACTGACTCAAATTGTGAACAATCAATTGGGAAGCTATAAAAATAGGAAGATATAAAAATTAGGATTTAGTTTCCTGTAAACAGATTTTTATAATTTCAAAATTTGAATGAATTGTCGCTAGTTGCAGTTCAGAAAGTAAAAATAATTTGTTTTCTAATTTGTTTCATGTTTAAGATTCTGGTCTTTGAATATCAGTCGTCAGGGAAAATGAAAAATTGATCAGGGAAATATTAGGGAATTGGAAAATGAAATTTGCGGCCACGCTCATATAATATTATTGTTGAAAATTTATGTTTATCGTATTTCTATTTCTTATTTTTGAGTTGCTTTCTCCTGAAGAATTTTTGGTAAGTTAAAAATTTACTTCTTTTGTTGAAAAGTCAACAGTTTTGTTAAAAACTCATCCTTTTTGGATGGAAATCCTCCTGAAATTTTTGTTCGTTAGGATTCAACTATTTGGTTAAAAATTGATAGTTTTTAGTTGAAAATTTGTTTTCTGTTTTATGAAAACTAATATTCTTGGTTTTACCATTTTCTCTTACTGGCTAAAAATGCAACTGTTTTTTGGAAATTAACTTTTTTGATGAAAATGCATATCTTCGCCTTGAAAATTTAACTATTGTGTAAATAATTGGTCTCTTGGCTTGAAAGCTTAACAATTTGTATAACTTTTTTCCACGTCAAAACAATCCTTTTTTGTTGAAAATTCGCCTTTCTTATTAAATATTTTTCTTTTTACGCTTAAGGTGTAACTATTGGATTAAAAATAAAATATTTAAGGTGATGTAAGGTGATCTTTTTTGGTTAAAATAAAGAAAGAGATTCGAATTTTTTTAATGAAAATGTTTGATTTCGTTTTTCAAAGATTCTAGATTTAAAATGTTATGTTATTTTTTCTTTTCACTTGAATTCGTGCATCGAGAGGAAAATTGTATCTTCGAATTTAAAATTGCGTCTATGAAGGATATGATTGGGATGAGGAGATCTGGATCAGTCACGAAGAGAAGGCCTGGCAGGAGAAGACATGACTGTAGAACGTGGAGAATGAGATCTGGCAGGAGAAACAGTCCTCGTAGGAGAATGAGAATGTTCACCATGGTAAACGCCAGGGATCGGTTTTATTAAAATTAGGTAGTCCTTACATATATAACAAAAGTTTAACAAACAAAATCCTTTTTTACCTAAAATTTTCATTAAACGAATATTATCATTTTTTTTGTCAAACTTCACCTTGATTTAGAGCATTTAGCAACTGTATCTATCATGACCCACTATGAATACAATGTACATTTTTTAGACAAATGGTGGTGGTTTATAGTCATATTGTATTTTTTGAAGGCAAAACTTCTGCCACCGACTAGTAGACAATTTCTCAAAAAAAAATTATTTAATGTGCCAAGTTTAAAAGGCCTCCGTTCAAAAATGGTAAAATTAACCATCTTTCTTAAATTCGAACCACTGCACAGTCTTTGAAAATTTACTTGCTTATTTTCTTAAGCTTGATTTGAGAAGCTTCTGTTGAAAAATGATAAAATTAATTATTTATTATTAATTTGAACCAGTCGCCAACTTGTATTTTTTCAGAATTTTTAGATTTCAATAGTAGCGCTTGTTTTGGAAGTAATAAAAAGATATTTGCATGAAATTTAGATTTATTTTATTGAAAATGGTCGACAATACAATTTTCTTATTTTGTTATGTAAGCATGAGAAAAATATAATCTACGTGTTTCAATTTTAAATAAATTTACACGATTACATATGCTTTAAATTTTTTATCAACATAAATACTTTTCGCTTTCCATTCTTTTTAAAACACACATTATGGGTACTCACGGAAGAAACTCAGATTAAATTCGTACTTATTTCGGACAACATCAAATAGATTTTAAAAGAATATATAAATTGGGATAGAATGAAGATTAAATTTTGGACATCCTGATTTGCGTATAATTTAAAAAATGTACTTACAATCACAGACATATTATAAAATTTACCAATAGAATTGAGAAATTGAAAAAGCTAATTATTGCATTGGTGAAATATTTTATTAAAAATCTAACTGATAAATATTGAACGATAATTTTTAGCTAGGTGTTAGTGTTACAAGTAATTGTTTACAATAAATGTGCTATATTATCAGTATATCATCAGTTATATCATCTATTATTTCATTTGTAGAAAAAATTTAATTTTAAATATAATTTGTTATTGATGATCTGTAACTTGATCGATATTTTGGATTTTCTGTCTCCACTGACTTGGAGAGTTATCTATTGCCCGTCAAGTACCATTCGCTGTTGATATAACAGATTCATTTTAAATAAAGACTTAAGTGAAATAATTTTGCAAAATCTGACCACTTTATTTGAAACTCCAAGAAGTTAGATCATTGTAAACAGAATTAAGATTCCTAGGACAGAAAATTTAAAAAATTGTATTATAATATAAATCAAATAATAAAACTAGAGAGAGAGAGAGAGAGGTAGAGTATCAGTGTGTTTTCCAACTCGTGTTGACGATTATAAGCATGGCGGAAAACATCTTCGATAAAACTCGTTTGATGTGCAAGTTTTGCAAAACAAGAGTTGACTGGCAACGGAAAAAAATTATTGACAATCAGTGTAAGTCAGAACAGCATATCAATTAGAAGAAAGCAGCTGCTCAACAGAATAACTTAAAACTTCAAGCCTCTATTTCCGAAAGCTTGAATGCTGCTAAAAAAGTTGAGGATGAAAGGGTGACTTTCATCTGATCAACTGTGAATGCCTTCCTGAAAACAAATATTCCTCTGACAAAGTTGGATTACCCAAGTTTTCGTGATTGGCTGGGTAAATACGTACCTGGTGAGAATTTTTATCAATTTCAAATAAAAATAAATGGATTTATAGATATATTTCAATTTACGAGAAGAATTAGATGTTTTAGAAGCGTATGGAAGTCACCTAATCTCAAATATTATAGCTACTGTAAAATGGTCCACTGTTAAAAGGAGATTATGATGAATCTTTGAAAAGTAAATTGAAGGGAAAGAAGGTCATTGTCATGTATAATGAGACCACTAACAAGAATGGAGAGAACATTTTTCTCACACTTTTTTAAATTCTTCCCAGTAATGAAGATTCAGAGCCTTCATTATTTGTTGCATCTCTGAATATTATTAGCAATGTTAATGGTGATCACTGCTCTAAAGCGTTCTTGCAGGTGTGCATTGCTCTTTACTGTATTGTGAACTAGAAAAGGTCATGAAAATTTTCTCGGGCAAACTTTACAGGCTGAATGAATGTATAGCGAATACCAAGAATTTTTTCAAAAACTCCCGGAAAATAAAACAGAAGTACATGCATTTTGGAAGGAAAAGTACTCTTTTACAAAAGATAAAGTTGCTCAACTTTTCCCAATACTGGTTATGACTGTTAAGGCTGTCAAATATTTCAAACAGCTGACCAATTAAGAAATCCAAATAATCAAAGCTGAGGCTATGTTTTTGGTTGATTATAGTACTTCTGCATCAGATCTGCTAGTCAAAGTTGAGGGATCTAAGTACCCTATGTCACACGTATTGTACTCAAAGATGAGAGAAGTGCGTAAAGTTCACTCTATTGTAAAGAATGCAAAAGATGTCAAGAGTGTACTCTTTGCCGAAACTAAAGCTAGTATTGATGCTGTATCTTATGAATAGCAGAAACGTTTACTAAAAAGAATCCAGTTAGTGGCAACTGAATGTGATAAACTTCTAAAAGGCTTCATGAATTAAGACACTGCCAAAGACTTTTTCGATTCAACTAGATCATTATTTGACCCCAGCGAAATGATGTCATGCTCTTCTGAAAGTGTCTCTAAATCCAGAAAGGAGCTATTTCTTTTAGACTCTATCCCGTTTCCAAAATTCTCTGTTTGACATTTTGTTTTGGTAGATATTGTAAAAGAGAATACTAAGACTTCGGAAACGAAGACAAGAAGGAATGTTAAGGAAGTTGAAGTTGACCTTGTGGCTAACGCCTTGTTGTGAATGTTGTCAGTGCCTATAGTGACTCCAAAGCGGAATAGACTTTCTCCTGCAAATGTTGAAGTTGCGTTGTGCATGTACTTTGGAAATGATATGGAAGCGTCCAATCAATAATATGGATTTTTTTTTAAATATCGTTCATGAGGGTTCTGTTCTTGATGATCCCATTCGTATTAGAGTATTATTGATTTCTGTCTCAGATGCTTCATGATTTATCTCGAAAAAAATTACCACTAATATGTTGAGATGAACCTTGTGTTTTATAATGTGACTAATGTGACTGTACAGTTGAACTGTAAGGTCATTACTTATTTGAGATATGCAAACAGAATTAGAGTTGTTTTATAGAGTAAATATTTACACTATAATATTTTAATAGTTTAAAATGTATTCTGCTAACCTGTAATGCATAATAATATATTGATAATCACAGCATAAAAAGACTCGAATTTTGGCGCCTAATGCGGCATTCTCGAATGCATAAAGGTTAAATCTTTAATTATCCTAAATATGTTCTTTCTCAAATATTTTGCTTAAACAAAGTTTGGACAAAACTTGTCATTTAATTGAATTGGATGTCACAACATGCCTCGGTCATGGGACATGTTGTCAAACGTGAGCTTTAGTTATTTATTGTTAATCAGTATCTATAGCGGTTAACTTACTTGAACTTTAATACTGTCCAATTGAAGCTGAAAGTTAATTTGGAATTTGGCGTATCACAGTCTTCTTGAGTGTCAAACGTAAAAAAAGAAAAATCTTCGAAAAAATGTGTGACAACGTTCCCTGGTCCACCCTTAAAATGAATATGTTTTTAACTAAAAATTTTATTCTTTACGTTTAATTATTTATTTCACTGTTTTATTTCAGTAAAATGATTTGTATTTTGCAAATTATTTATCTGAGAAAATCTGTCATTGAAGTATTTACTAATCATTTCTCGAACTCAGTTAAGCAATTATCCTTGTGGAATGTAGCTAAAATCTTGATTAGGCCGTTTGTAATTTCTGTATCTGACCCCCTTTTTCCTTCTAAAGGTATTTCAAAAGTAGGAATCTTTTTGAGCGTACATACTATAGTAATTACTATACAAATTGTTTTACAGGCAAACTGGTGAATTAAGCCATAAAAATAAGGAAATGTATTTTTAAATCTTAAAGGTAATAGAATAGAAAAGGTATTAGAATCATAAATTTCTGGAAATAAGGAGGATAATCTAGTTTAAGCTAATACTAAATTTTTTTTATGCAATTATCAGATACAAGTGCTAAAACCATCTAGATTAGAAGCCTAAAAGCTAAAATGAACGTCTTCATTTCTTTTTGTTAATAACCTAAATGAATTTGACGGACAGAACTGAAGAAAAAATACAAATATTTGGAATTTTTGATTTGAAATTGTTTGATTACATTTATATTATATTTAACGTTATAGTTTTTACGAGATTTAAATTCTGCCCTTTAAATATTAGTGTTTAGTCAAAATCTACCATTATTTTATTAAAATTCTTTGAGATTGGGCGATCCTTGCTTAAGGGTGATTCGTCAATTTCTCCTGTGGTCATCTCTTCAACTTTGCCACTGTTCATATTTATTTTTGCCCGTCTGTGACCGTTCGTATATATTCCACGAAGAATTGTGTTTCGTCTCTCAAATATTGCAAATACGTCACCATTTGACGCTGATAATACGATTTGTTCTTCGCTTGGCATGGGTTCAAGGACATTATAGTTTCCTCTCACTTGGATGGTTGCATCGCGAGGGAAGGTGTATCTGCGAATTTCGAATTGCCGTGTCGGATTTACGTGGGGAATAAGTCGAACAGATCCAATTTCCTCAAGTGCAATTCCTCGCGAACGGCCCAAAGAAGATGGTCTGGCAGAGGGAGATCTGGTCCTGACACGGCGAGACGGCTCGGCAAGAGGTAATCTAGACCTGGCAGGAAGAGACGGCTTAGCAAGAGGAGATCTTGATCTGGCACGAAGAGAAGGCTCTAAAGGAAGAGAAGACCTGACTGAAGGATTGGAAGCATGAAGTCTGGCAGGCGAAAGAGATCTTTCAGGAGAATTAGAAGATCCGCGACGAGGGACACCGGGAATTTGTGCGCCATTAGGTAAACAGTCGAAATGTGAACTCAATTCTGCAAAAAGAAACAGAGGATGAGCTTGGAACATCCGGATATGTCATGAGCATGTGTTGGTCATGGGTAGTCAGAAAATTTTTTCAATTACATCCTGGATTTTTTCAGGCTTGCTTAAATTTATTGCAACAATTGTAATACTAAATTGAATCAAGAACTTTTAATTGTAAATCTAAATTTGTGTTAATTATGAAAATTCGAAACACGATTTCTGAACGAAAAAAGTGGTAATTTTTAAATTATTGTTACATAATCTTCATTTTTAAATTATTAAATAAATAGTTCACACAAACGGTTACTTATACATACAATCCCACGATTCAACGTTTTGAAAAAATCGCACTCTGCGAGGATTCGAACCCTTTCTAACTAACTAAACGAGTGTTAACCAAAATGTTAACCATTTTTAGATCCAGACATTTTCTATTATTAATAAATTCTTTGACTGAAAATATACCTAATTATTTAACATAGGAAAATTATACGGACGCTACATTACGCGGGAAACATTGCATTGTCCATTAAGAAAGTAAAAATATAAAACAAGATTACTATGGTCTGAATTTTAAATTATATATAGTTTATTTACTTAAAAAATATTATTAGATTGGAAATTTAAAATAATTCAATTTTAAATTCCCTGTTCTCGCATGTTTTTTTAAGCCAATTTTTTTTCATTTATGCCTTCTAAATATATGTGTCAATATTTGAAGAATAATTTTGAATATTTTATTTCGATAGATTTGAAATTGAATTTTATATTTTTTAATGATATCTGATTAATAAATATTTACACTCAAACGTTCCCATTATTAGTTAAGAATTTGTAATGTTTTATTTTGAAATTCTTAGTAAACGAATCTCAGTGGACTTTTTTCAAATAAAAAAAACAGGTAGCAAGTAAGAATATAAAACTGTAAATTACGAAAAAAAACCCTGTCGAATAAAGAAATCAGTTTTTAATTAGGGAAAAATTAATTCTTTGAATTCGGCTAGATTCAATATGAATTTTAGAAGCTAAAAAATCTTTTGTGTAAAGCTTATTTATTTTAAAGATTGCTAATATGGCGCCGTGCAGTAAGGTTTGCTTTCGCTCGAGCTCCTCTTGAATCCGATTAATCTTACGGTCGTTGATGAATTTCGAACATTTTGTGAGTTGTGTGGTGTCTGTGACTTAGTTGTTTGGACTTCTTTTGTGTTTTCCTCTTTTTTGTGATTTTTGCACCTAATATTGGTCAAAAACATTGCTGGAAATTTTCCTTCAGGTCTGGTGCTACGATTCTCGCTAAGAACATTGTCAATCATAATCTCCGGTCAAGACAGTACCTTTAGAAATCCAAAATGGATCCGGTAAAATTGAAGGCGATACTGGGTTCAATTACGGAAGACACTGCTGGCCTTGCTTCTATTAAGGAGGATGTAAGTTATTTAAAGGTGACGACGGTTTAAATGCAAAAAGACCTAGAGTCACTAAAGGAGGAAAATGAGATGTTCGACCTTCCTGATAACGAAACGGTAAACAGAGATCTACAAGCATATGTTTTGAGAGCCTTTACTAAGGCTAATATTGCGATTAATGAGAACGCCTTTGACTCCGTTTTCAAATTGGGTAGTAATCCCGGCGTCCGACCCTTACTGATCAGACTGGCTGCCTACAAATGGAAACAGCTGATTTTTGATGAGACAGCTGAACTGAAAATAAACAAACTCGCTGTCAGCAATGATAGATCAAAGGATGAGAGAAAGGAAAGGAAATCGCTGATGGAAATAAGAAACAACCTAAACTCAAAGGAGTGAACATTCTCCTGAAAGGAAATAAATTTTTTCTGGATAATAAACCTCTTTCTCAAAGTGAAATACAAGAAATCACTTCTGATTTAAATTTAACCGCGAAAGGGACCAAGTGGATAATTTCTCTCAGGCCTCCAACACGGTTAAAAAGAACAGCAGAGGCAGACCGCCTATGTCCAAGCGGAAGGATAATGTTTCTTCAGACTCTGCCCCTTCGATGGAAAGATATTTGAACTCAACACCTCGACGAGGTACATCATCTAGATTACGTAGCAACGGGAGAAAGGAGAATGCTACTGAATAGCAATGCAGGAGTTCATCTTTAAAGATTTCACAAAGTTCCCAAATCAATTCGTCGCCCGTTGAGGATAAAACCCCTCGGATTAAGGAACAAGTTCGTCTCATTCATTTGAACGTCCATGGCTATTCCAATGTTTCAGAAATCGGGGAATATGTCCTCCCGCTCGATATAGTTTGTATAGGCGAAACGTGGTTGACAGTTCCTCCTACCTCACGGCTTAGTTGGCTACCAAACCATGAGATTATTGTAAGTAATGCTACTCGTATTAATCCAAGAGGTCGTCCTAGCGGTGGCATTGCTATGTGCATAAATAACAAAATTTATAAGTATGAAATATTAGTTAGGACTGCATCTTGGATTTTTGTAAAGTGCAAATTTGATGATTTAGAATTTATGATAGGCAATGTATACCTCTCCCCCTCCTTGAACATAAATAACCTTATTGAGTCACTTGATACCACTCTTTCTGAGGCTTTGCGTTATTGGAATCTTTCGAAAGTAATAATTTGGTGATATTAAATGGGAGATTACCAGGGGATACACCTGCTTAATTTACATTCATGGCGGAGTGGCAAGAATTTGCCAATGCAATGTATCCACCTCGTACTGCGTTAGATATCTGCTGGTTTGAAGTCTCTAATCCCCTTTTGGGCTCAGAAATTACCCAAAATGAAATTCGAGAAAGTCTGAAAAAATGTAAACTAAACAAGGCTACTGGAGTTGATGGCATTAGCAATGAATTTTATAAGTATCTCCCTGATAACTGGCTTCTATACTTGGAGGGCTTGTTTGGCAGATTCTGTAAGGAAGAAGAAGTTCCATCTAATTGGGCGAAAATGCATCTATTTATGATACACAAAAAAGGCTCCAAAATAGATCCCTCAAATTATAGAGAAATTGCCCTTGTTAACTGTAT